>JBBPUI010000410.1:0-22039 GCA_038094615.1 Heimioporus aff. retisporus
TGAACAACGGCACTGCATCGCGTGCCCCCTTCCACCCAGCAACAAGTGTGCGGGCTGAGCTCTGGAGAGCTGGCAATGGATACCAACCTTCGCGCATCCTAAGGAGGGTAAGAACCAGTGATTGACTGCGCGTCTGACTTACCTCGTCGGTGAAATCGTGATTGAAACCATCACTCGGGAAGTTCGGGTTGTTCTGAGGTATCATGTTCCCTGGGAGGCTCGAAAGAAGGGCTACTGGTAAGGTGCGGGACGTTGTTTAGAAAGAAAACGCAACTGCATCGGACATTTATACCGGCATACGCCCAGTTACAATTGCAATACATTGGCCACTTCCGTGATGAAGAGATTAGTGCTGCTTGCGCAATTTTACAGCATGGCAATTGAGCCCGCGTTCGATGAGTATGTATGTACTCACATGTGCGCTATGCTGATATATTAGCACCTGCCCCTCGATGCGGTTAGCTTGGTAGGGGACTTCGGTGCATTAAGCCACAATATGCCACCACTCGACATAAGTCCGCCAGTGACGGTGACTGTAGGTCGAGAACTCTATTTATGGGATAGATTTGATATTTCGTACATCCTCGAGGTATGTCGCCAACCTAGTGGAAAAGAATGATAGAGAAGTAGCCGATGCTCCGTGGTATTTGAACGTTTCGACACTTTCATGTAAGATACCGATTGCCAATAGCATTACTAATCCGGCAACCACTGCAATGCAGGCGCCAGTGATTGACTGGTCGGTAAGATAACCACAATTCGTTGATTCCACACGACGGACCAAAAACACCCACAACCATAAGGCTACACTACAACAGTGACTAACATTCGAACGTTACTGAACGATAGGAATGTACATGCACATGCTCAAAATCTTTGCGGAATTATTTGAATCATGGAACACGATGAAGAAGTGAGAATCAGATAATGAGAATGATCAAATAAATGCAAACAAAAGGATGCAAGAGGATGCGTGTGAATCAAAAAAGGTGCCGCTGAGTAGTCTACAGTATCAACACACCTTCAAGCGCCTTTCGGTGCCTCCTTGAAAGAAATGGCTTGCTCCTCGTTCATGGCAGAGACAATTGTGACCAAAAGTTCCTTTCCATCTTCGAACTCCGATGTGATTTGTTTCCCAAGTTCGCCTTCGGGAACCTTGACATCATCTTTGGCAACCCCATCCTTCAGGAGATTCAGAAAATCATCGTCAATGTTCACCTAAAAAGGTGATGAGACCATTGGTAAGTACGTCCAAAGCAGATGAAATCTACAAGTTGGTATTCGTTCCGTTGGATGTTAGGGACATCCATGTTATGAGTAGAGGGACAGATATCCTCCTATTTCAAGATATACAATCTGTGAAGCTGTAATGCTTGCAAATTGATACGTACAAGTTTTTTGCCAGTAAAAATCTAAGCGGAAGGAAGTCAGGAGATCGAAGAAACCAAGCGCCCAGCATTCAAACATACATCGATGGCAACGAGGTGGACCTTGGCGTGACCATGCTTTCCGGTCTTGGATGTCGACATCTCGACGATTTTGCATGGGCGACCTAGGGAGTATGTCAAGACGAGAGATAGGCAAAAGAGGTGCGTTTTAAGACAGACTTACTCTTGATGAGGACATGTCCGTTTTTTCGAAGAGCAGAGCACTGCATTGGGAAGGTCAGGGAAGCGCCTGCATTGGCCTAAAAGTTGCCATCGGGCACGATCAGCGAAAAGGTGAGCGAAAGAGATAAGCGGGCAAACCTGCTCAAACTGTTGGTTGTGCTGCTCATCGTCAGACATCGTTACGGATGGGAAGGGGAGGGGAGTCTAGGGGAGTCTACGTGGAGGGAAGATAGCAAAGATGAAGGAAGATGATGAGAACGAGAAGCTGAAAAACGAGTAACCGCCAACTCGATCACGGTGGTATTTTCAGGCTCCGACTCGAAAATGCCGAGCTGCCGCGGTCTACCAAATCATGTAGTATCGAAGAATCAGCCATGCATGCAGAAGGGCTCAAAGGGCGGGGATCACATCGGTTTGCGGTAATGAACCACAAGTGATCTATCTGCATCAGGCACTGACCTTGGAACGAATTAACTTTGCGCCGTTCCGTATTCAATGTTCCATGGATGTCGGGAATTGCCGAAACTCATCACTGCCAAAACCACCACACCTCGGACAGTCGCTTCGGCCTCAGGCGAGTACATAAGACGAGGCCTCCTCCTTGCTTGGGCTTATCATGACTAGATCTAGCACTATACATTGACCTGTCTGATGCACCCGTTTGGAGGAACACCAATATGTCCCCGCTGTACCAAGGCTGTGTATGCTGCCGAGCAGGTATGCACTTTCACCCATGCTCATGTGCGTACATTCACGGCAGTCCAGGTTATGGGGCCAGGTCGCAAGGTATGCATTCTCGGCTAACCCTGCAGGATCGCCGCCTCACTCACGATTCGCAAACTGTAGCTTTACCACAGGGCAAGTAATTAAACCACCCTCCGCGTTTGCCCACTCAGCGCTCCACCTTCAATAGCCATGTCTTGCGTGTACTTCGTGTAACAAGCGTCTGGACTCCCTGACCCTGCTAGAACACGACCAAGAGGTATGCTTTCTTTCTTCATGTTTAATTCACTCATGTCGACCCTCATTCGATTTAGCCATATTGGTATGTGCCACTCACGCACACATTCTCCCACCTTATTTTGAACCTTTTCCAAAGCAAAATTTGCCACATACGCAACTTTGGTACCAGAGATCTCCGACAAGCGAACCTACCTCACCGAGGCAACGTTCCCTCTTCCCCTCCACTCTCGGCTCCTCCAAACCGAAATCCACTCTCCACAGTGACCGGGCCACCCAATACTCCTTCTCGAACGCCAGGTGATACCACTGGCCAGACCTCCCCCGTTCGCCCTACATTTCCACTCCCTGTTTCCCGTGGCCGAGCCACTAGTTCACTTGATCTCACACCACGGCCTACTACCAGGGATGGATCTCGTTCGCCAGTTCGCTCTCAATTTACGGGTCCAGCACCTATTCTTCGTGCCAATTCTGCCCTCCCTGCACGTTACTCCCGTGCTCTCGTCAATCCACCTAGTGACTCGAATACCGCTAGCGTAGAAACAAACATGGAGGGGAGTGATACTGCAGAAGAGGAAGAGGTCCAGGATATTATCAGCGAGCGTACGTCCTTTGAGGGCAACATCACCAATACCAGGCGTGTTGGCGAGATCCAATTTCCACGCACCGTACCGCTCAGCCCCTCCAAGCCTAACTCCGGCACTCCCAGAGCTATGGACTGTGCCGGGTCCATCGCCACCGAACGCCCTTCATCACCACTCAAGCCAAATTCGACTGGGATTATTTCCAGTGGCGCCATAAGCACGTTGAAGCAGACTGCCACTGGGACACGCTACGGGACTGCGCTTGGAGCTAACACACCCAGCCCAGCCAAGACCTGGGGGCTTGGTGTGACACCTGTATGTCCGCGATGCGGCAAGAACGTGTATTTTGCAGAACAGGTTATTAAATGTTTGTTCTGATTGTGCAAGTATCTTTTGACACGGTGGACAGATGAAAGCCGTTGGAAAGACGTGGCACAAAGGATGTCTACGTTGTACCTCCTGCAACACTTTACTAGATTCCAAGCGGTTGAACGACAAGGGTGGTGATCCACTCTGTGGAATCTGTTACAATAAGGTGTGTCGCGCAGTTCCAAATAGTTTCTCCCTTCCCACCCTATTATATAGCTTCATGGCCCCCAAGGAAGTGGTTACGCGCTGCTTGGAAAACTGGGCAGCTAATCTCATATCCTCTTTGCGATATACCCCACGACCCTATTGATGCTCTGTAATGAATCTCCGAAGGACCCTGGTATTATTATTCGACTTGCGCCCCTGTACCACTTACATGTGCCCCCCAGTATCATCATAATGACCCTTACATCTATACTGTGTAGTGTGGACTTTCTCTTGATCGACCCCATACTTCTGTAGACACGGTGATTTCTGCCTCTAAAGTAACAGGGGTAGCAACGTTGACTCTTAGGTCTATCTACGTTCGCAGCACTGAGAGGAGTCGTCTCCACCTACCGTGCAACCCGATCTGGCATTGCGTTGCGTTGAGAACGATATCTCTTCCAAACCGACAAAATCTCCCGCAGAACGCCGACCTTTTCCCCCAAATCTACCAAGCACCGATGCTGAACCATATCTGCCATGATTTCCTGCGCAGCAGCCTGTGCTTGAGTGGAAGCATTATGTCCAGGCAGATATGTCAGATGCGCTCTAACCCTCCTTCTAATATAGCGAGGGACGGCCTTCCAGAATTCCTCGGCGTGTCTCATTTCAGAGGCTTGGTAGACGGCTACGATGGCTGGGGTGATGTCCCCTTTGTAGGCCAAATAAAATCTCTCTAACGTCTTCCACATCTCGTCGTCTTGCTCTCCTGCGCGTATGAAGAACATGATGAGGTTGACATCCTTACTCGAGTGCTGCGCCGCAATACGACGAGGTTGGACGTCGCCCGAGGATTGGTTCGCGAGCGCGGACGAGTGGTCTCGTAGATCGACCCGGACCTGTTGGAACCGGTACTCCCGTTGAGGATTGACGACGCGCCGCAGGTGGGCCTGCACGCCCGATGCGATGCTGGAAAATGCGTCCTGCCCTGTCATGTCACAGACGATGACAGTGGTCGTCGGCCAAGAAAGTTCCCCGATCACTGCGCGCACATTGGGAACTGTGACCCAGAACGCATCGTCACAGATGTCCCAACTTTTCAAAATAGGCTCCTCTTGTACAAGGTCGACGAGTTGGCGGCGGCTGACTTCGTCCAAGTTGCCGCTGGGGGATTGACATGGATTGGATGGGATGTAGAGGTGCCTGTCGAAGAGAAATCCTCTTCGTATGAGATCCCGTTCATTTCTCTGCCACCACGTATCCGCTCCTTCAGGTTCATCGGATCCGAGAACGATAACGGACACCGGTACTTTTTTCCTACAAATTGTTGCATGAAAGAGATGATAGTTTCGAACGTGGCGAATTTTAGGTCTTCCTGCTCGGAAACAAAAGAACAAAAGGTCGATTCCTGGGGTTTCTCTGAACCCCCGAACGAAATGCTTAAGATTCTTGTCCGTCACGAAAGCATCGTCGTCGAAGTTATCAAAGGCACTCGTGTTCCAAAAGGTGATATGTGTGTGCTCGTCGAATGCGACGGGAACACAAATAAATGATGGCGAAGCACCTTTGCTATCGGAGTTTTGTATGTTGGACAACTTGGACGGGGTTACTATTGTGGCAAGGAATTCGTTTCTGTCTTCGAGGTCTCCGATAAGGAGGACGTTCCGAGGCTGGTGCATATAACAATTTAATTATACGTGACTCACCAGTAGGAGGTTTAAGTTGACACCTACAGCAATAAAGCTCTGCGCGAGTAGATCATGCAGCCTGCGTTTAGAGAGATCAAACCGATTGGGATCGCTATCGATACCCGCCGCACTGTCCGGTGGAAGGATGGTAACGCATGCATGGGCACAAATCTGAAAACCAAATTCCGATATTTTTTGTTGATTATCCTTCCACCACGTGTCCATATCGCCACCGGAATCGTAAGACTCCAGATGGGTGACGATCATCGCCAGGGGGACCTTCTTCTCGCACACTTCTTCGAACACGAACTTATAATTGTCCCAGTGGCCCCGTTTCACCGGCAAGCACTTCTTGCCGCTTGCACCCCGAACACAGAATAGGAGGAGGTCGATGCCATCCGAGGACATAATCTGCGCCTGCAAGAATGATTTCAAACGTTGTTTTGCGAGGTCAGCGGGGACTCTGCCAGCAGTGCCTTCGTCTAATCCAATGGTGTCCCAAATATTGATTTTGGCCCCCGTGTCTAGGGTGACAGAGTAGGAGGTCGTCTCATAGGTGCACCCTTCGACGTCGTTTGAGGTTTTGGCTAGCGACTGTCCGAGGATCGCATTGATAGTGGAGGATTTACCCACACCACATTCACCGAACAGCACAACGTTGCGCGTCTGTCGCCCCAGGTTCAATCGAGTGGATGGGACAAGATCGTGACATACTACTTCCATATGGGTGCCACCACCAAGCAACGTGTTGCCTGCGAGAGGTCGACCACTTCAGCACTTAATGCCTGCTGCCGCGATGACCGTGGGTAATCAGAACATCATGTGAGAGCACAAATTTACTTACCAGAGAATTGGTCTTGCAGACCGCGGATAAACAGAATAGTTAACGATGGTGGCGTGATCAGAAGCCACAGAGGCCAAAGCGCGCCACACTACAGGCTGGCTTGCTTAAATCCGCAGTGGCATCCGGGTCATGATGCATGATGTTTGATGAGCCCCAACGAGTTCCGACGTAGGCTCAAGCTTCTGCTACCAGGCCTGGTGTTCTGCCACACAGGTGATTGATCCACAAGCTGTCGATTGGATATTGAAACAGCCTTTGGCGCGTGACGAGCAACAAATCAGTCCAGCCTGCCGCTGGTTAGTAATGGCGTAGTACTAGTACATGCATACCCATAGTGGAATAGGCTTTTCAGTGTCGCCGACTTATCACGACAAGCCACGACAGCTGTCTAACCCACTGGAGGGCCAGGCTGTGTTTGATTTGTCCCACACGGACTGCGGCGAAAGTGCTCTTTCAACTGTTATGCCCGTTACCAAGGTTCTAATTTGTATTCTGCAGCCCTCATGGCCAGGACTAATTTCCAGGGCCTATGTATCTGCCTGAGGTCGGCCAGAGGTTGCTAACACTACCATTCTGGAGGGGCCGTCACCGTGTTAGCGAAATGGAGTCAACGGGGCTTGAAATGTCCCAACAGACTCGGAGAACAGGCCCGCACCCGTGTCAACATCTGGGGATTCGAATTTCCAGAGTCAGCTATCGCGACGCGACACTCCCTTGGCCAGAGAGTCAAGTGGTAGGCACATCGCTAGCGTCGACAGCCGGCTTTTCAGATTCCCACCCTTTCCGCAGCTGTCGTCGCGAGAGGGAGCGCAACGTGTCTTCGAATGTCGGAAACGAGACTAGGCCAAGACTACATGCTTATTCGCTGGGATGGACCTTGTCCCATTCAAGTATATTAACCTATATCATTCCCAAGACCCCACTGATCCGGGCTGGCAGGGTCTGTCGTTCGACTAGCTGGTGTTGCTATCATGTACCCGGACTTGGTCAATTACCCCACCATACTTACCGAGGTTATCATGAAACAGCTCCCATGATGATCAAGATCCAAGACGCAGATAACGTTAGCGTTGTCAGAGCGGGCTTTTTTAGAGGCTTACCTGGAAGGCAGGTTCGTCACAATCTGCTTCTCCCCATTAGATATAAATAACGACCGGTATGCGTCTGCTTCTTCGGGCGCACCTTCATCGCACTAACATGCTTCGGTCTAGTCGGATCGTTGCTCTACTCTGGCTATTGTCCACTGCACCTCTTGTATTCACTCAGGGTACAAATGGCGCTGCACCCAAACATACCTCCGTCCTCATCCTTGGTGGTGGTATGACAGGTATCATCGCCGCTCGAACACTGCACGAGCAAGGCATAGACGATTTCATCATCCTCGATGCCAGGACTGAGTTGGGCGGCCGCATGATAAACCATACCTTCGGTGTACCGGGAAAACAATTTAGCGTTGAGAGAGGTCCCAACTGGGTCCAAGGCACCCAGGAAGGCAATGGAACAGCCAACCCTATCTGGGAGTTGGCACTCAAGTGGAACCTGACTACCGCCTTCAACGATTATAACAGCCTCAGTATGCATACTAATCGTCTTGGTGTACCATTAGTGTGCTCATGGTCTCTAGCCACCTACGACGACTCTGGATACAACAACTATACTGATGTGTATGACGCAGCAACGAATAATTTCAATGATGCCACGGTCCTCGCAGGTGAACCAAATTTCCTTTACCAAACAGAAAGCGGCCTGATTGTCGTAAAATAGGCCCGAGGCTGCAAGCAGGCGAGGTTGACTTGAGCTTAAGATCCGCATATGGCATAATGGGTGTCAGCCCGAAAACACCACAAGAAGCTGCCAGCGACTACTACATGATAGATTTCGTGAGCATGATTTATTTCGACGTCGGGTTGAATAGGCTAATTCGCGTATCAGGAATGCAAGTTGCTTATCCTCAGCAATTGCATATACTAATACATTCATCGATTACTGTTCAATCCAGTTGCACAGGTATGCGATTCCATGTAAACTTTGAATCACTGCCTGAGTCGATGAACGTCAGTCGCCCTCGCAAACTTCGTGGCTGGCCTCCGCATGGGTAAGCATGGGCCGATGATGTACCATTGGTCCCGCACTCACTCCCGATAGAACAATAACTTTACATACGTTCCCGAATCTGGAGGGTTTTCCGGTATCAACATGATGAGCGTCGACCAGCGCGGGTTCAAGATCATTGCTCAGAAGGAAGCAGAATCATTTTTGCAACCACAGCAGTTGATCCTCAACCAGACCGTTGATACGATCGAGTATGACGACGGTGGTGTCACGGTGCACACGACGAGTGGCCTGGTAATCACTGCTGATCACGTTTTGTGCACGTTCAGCGTGGGTGTCTTGCAAAACGAGGAGGTAGAGTTCCAACCCTCCCTGCCCGATTGGAAAATCGAGGCCATCAATAGCATCGAAATGGTCAGTCATACGCAGAGATTGGGCTGAAATCGAGCGCTCATCATGCCATAGGCTACATACACCAAAATTTTCCTTCAATTCAACGAGACCTTCTGGTTCTCGACGGAAGTAAGTTTGTGCCATGAGCTCGGAGTAACCTTATTCATCTTAGTTCACTCATACTAGATGGGATTGTATGCTGCTGAAGAAAGAGGCAGGTATCCTGTGTGGCAGAACATGGACTATGTCGGGTTCCTTCCTGGTTCCGGCATAATCTTTGTCACGGTCACGGTATGTACATTCTGAACCATTGTAACGATGTTCTCAAGTACCTTTAGGGAGATTTCGCTCTCTACGTCGAGCAGCTCACTCCCGAGCAGGTCCAGGCGGAGGTCATGGACGTTCTCCGAACCATGTACCCCAATATCGATGTGCCCGAACCCATCGATTTTTACTACCCACACTGGGCTGGCGACCCCCTCTTCCGGGGCTCGTACTCGAACTGGGGACCATCCTACGTTCCCGCGCACTCGGTCAACTTGAAGGCAACGCTCAACCAGCGTCTCTGGTTCGCCGGTGAAGCCACCAGCGTGCCCTACTTTGGTGCGTCGTTTCTTCGTGACAGCCCTGTGGTCCGTATCCACTGACGTGCGTCCCCCCCCAGGTTTCCTGCAGGGCGCCTACTTCGAGGGTCAGTCGGCTGGCAATGCGATCGCCGCATGCATCAAAGGGACGGCGAGTTGCGAGCTTCCTCACGTGAAGGCTTCGCTGAATGCCCAGCCATATCCATCTGTTTTGACATCCCCTTGAGCGTTTGGTGGAACAGGAGCCTTGTCTATGCATTATAGAGTTAACCTTTTGACTACATACGACGATTCTGACCCGCGTATTCTTGCATTTGAATGTCGATCGAAAGTGTCGCTACTTCATCCGATGCGTGATCCTGGTCTCGAAGCAGAAAAGGTAAGCCTCGAAGTAAAGGAAGTCTCGCCGATGGCTGCAGACATGCTCGCTTGTTTTGCGAACGATGCAGGCTTTTGGTATTAAGATCTAGATGCAAAATTGCAGAGGCATCCTAGCCTGAGTAGTACGAGTGGTATTTAGCGGACGCAACGAATCAAACACCTTATCATTTTACTTCCACACTCCTCACCACCGTGATAGTCCCAGAAGCTTCTACCTTTCTGTCCACAAGAGATGGAGTCCCGCTCACGGCCTTTTCTGCAGTGTCGCCGTTGTCCACGTTCGAGACGGGTCCGGTGAACCAGTGCACCCCACCATAGACGGGGAAATAGTACCAGATCAGCGAGAGCACCAGGACACCGCCCAGAACGACGATCGTGTAATTCATGCTAGGCGTGCTCGTCTGGGGTGTAGTGGGAAAGAAGAAGACGATGTCCATGAACGCCATGAACGTAACGGAGATAGTAGCGACGGGTAGGCTCTGCGCGAACGTTGGATCAGTCTTAGCCTCGTTCCGTGCATCTCGGGAAGGAACTGACGAATACTCCGAGGTTAAACGGTCCGGGTTTGAAGTCGTTATCGAAGATGAACCTCGCTGCGATCGGTATGGAATATGCGACGTAGAGCCCGGTCACGGACAGTGCGAACACGGCATTGATAGCTTGCGTGCCGGCGAGGGCGAGGAGACCAAGGAGAGTCGCAATCGCAGCCACAAACCAAACGGTATTGACTGGCGTGCCGGTGAAACTGTTCATCCGGTATAGGATGCTCGACAGAGGGAGTGCCCCATCGCGGGCGAAGGCAAAAGATTGACGAGAAGCAGCGAGGACCTGAGATGACGTGAACAATATTGCACAAGAATCGAAATCAGAGTTACCATGCTAGATCCCATCATGTATCTTGATATGATGTAAGCGACAAAGGATGGGTAGTATACACAACACTCACTGTCCAATGATCACAAATGACCATAGGGCCAGGGTACCCTTTTGTCCGAGACTATTCAAGAAAATCTGGGCCATAGGCTGAGGACTGCTTATAATACTTGCGAGGTCGGTGCCCATGCAGAACGCGAGAGAGATGTTGATGGCTAAGCATAATTCACCGGCATGTTCATGTCTCACAGTGAATATAGAAAGAAGTGTGTATACGCACCCCAGCCGAGTACGCCAGCGATTCCAATTGCGCCAACCTGGACAGATTAGATTGAACAGCGGGAGGTACAAGATGCGCTCACAATAGCCCATGGCACAGCAGTGGCCGCATTTGATGCCTCCTCGCTAATGTGCACGCTTGAATCAAATGAACCTTGGACGATGTTATGGCGAAGGTCAATTCTTTCTGCTTGTAGAAGCGCACTCGGGAGGGGATGGACATACAGATTGTCCAGAGAGGGGCGAGGAAGGAGAGAATGAAGGCATAACCGTTCGGCCAGCCATTCACTATGCAATAAGAATCAATAGCAGGGCACAAACAACGATGAAGGACGAACCATTGGAAAAATTACCGAGGGCAAAGCTAGCGCTGTTCATATATTGTTTTGGAGTAGCAGCCGGAAGGGCGATGAGTACTGCAAAGCAAAGACTGGTGCGCAAGATATGTAGCATTGCAGATGTTCCACGAACATACTCACAGCAAATTGAGAGCAATATAGAGGTTTTGCAGTCGCGCAAGTACGGCTGTCCCAAGAGAGCAAATAATGCCATGAGAAAATAGTATCGCCACGTATATTCCGCTGCACAGATTTCAGTTGGTAAAACTGCGGATAACTGAATTACAAAGTTGCATACAAGGTCTGTGCCTGTGTAGCCACAAAGTTCTGGTTGCTGATATTGATCGCTGCTGCGATTTGAACGGCGCATCCCCAGTCAATGGAGGCTGTAAAGAATGCAAATGAACAACGGTATCCAGACGAGATAAAATGCTTACCGACTGCAGAAATAGAGCCAATCGTATTGGCATCTAATGTGATGTTGTATTGACCGCAACGTGTGTTTTCAACTCCACTTACAACCGACGATCCAAGAGAGTAGATTTCGGTAACGAGGAGATGAAAGAGAATGAGTCCAGAAGTAGAGCTACATGAGGCATTATTCAAGTTGCCGAGAGATGCAATGGAGCAACTTACACCGCCAGAGGTGGGTGCTGCGGAAGCCAGCTCTGCCATGGACATCCCAATACAAAGGACAAAGATACTTGCAACCGCCCACTAAAGGTAACAAGATTAATAAATGGATCGGCACCCGATGGTTATAAGGGTGGGCCCGAGAAAGAGGCAATGAGCACAAGGAGAGCTTATCGGAACTTGAACAAGATGAAACGATACGCACCCCCCAAACCATTGCGGAGGGACCGCCACTTGGAAGGGAGTAAGTGAGGACAGAGCTGCAGGGCACACAAGGTAAGCGGCGAAGGAGAGATTAATATCCTAGGTGAATACTGACGCGATTGATGGAAGCAGGCCGATGATGCTGAATGCAATGCCAAAGACCTATGGGCACAAGACTATCAATGCAGATAGACCTAAAAATAAACGCCCTAATAACCTCGAACGGGGTGAAGGCCCTCTTGAACTCTTGCTTATACCCAAGTTCAGCAAGGAGCTGTTCGTCAGCTTCTGCGATTTTTTGCGCTTTGTTGGTCATGGTCCGGACGAGTGGGGGTGGGTAACCCGGAGAAAGGGAGGCACGGGTTGATATTGGTAAACGTGAGTGTCATTTTTATCCTGGGAACGAGATATCGGATAAACAAGTTCAATGGAGACCGGTGATAACGCTTTCATTGAGGCTGGACCGAGAGTGTTTCCGATCTTGGTTGGCCCACTGCGCATTACAAGTAGGTGATCCGGCTCATCGGAGCGAGTCGGAGCAGGGCTAGCGCCGGGATGATGGCCCACTAGAGCGCTTTCCTTGTCGCCGGAAACAGACATGCGACACGTATTATTTGCACAGCTGAAGGAGACGACACGCACTTGACACACAACACAATGATTCATTCCCATACATCAGACCCGGTGACCTCCTCGTGGCTTGGAAACAAGCGGATCGCCAGCAGCACCCTGAACCAAATTAGCTTGGACGGTAGATATGTATGTACAAGCAGGGAGAGCTACACTACGTGCGCAGTGCAGTGGGTGGTGGGCCACCCATGGCCTCCGTCATCAACGTTTCTAAACGCTGTTGGAGTGCCCGACGAGCAGGATATACGGGAAGATGCTATAAATCGTTTGCCGGTTCAATCAGAGTTCCCGCCGAGTCTCGCGTAGGCTGGCAAAAGCACTCGCCAACAGCAACATAAACAAGCACTTTCTATGATGGCTCGAGGGTGATGTCATGATCATGTGACCGTGGTAGAAATCACGAGGCAAAAAAAAAGTGTTGACGTGTCCAGCATTTTCTTGTACGTGGCCCCGAGACGGTAATATAAGAACGAAGGATCTCCGCTAAACACCTTCCTCATCCCTCTCTCTTCCCCTCGTCGTTCACTGCGATGGCAAGTCCACTCCGTCGCCCGTCGCGCGCAAAGTCACGCCGCATGGCCTCTTCACTCTCTCTGGTCCTCCTCGCTTTCTTCGCACTCATTTGTCTGTGCCCCACCGTCTCTGCTCTGGAGGCAGACCAGAAGGCCGAGTATGGCACTGTCATCGGTATTGGTACGCATGCCCATCCCTCTCGTCTTGACTATGCTCACCCACTCTGGGTAGATTTGGGAACTACGTATGTGCGACCTTTCTCGTTTTATTTCTTTTATTGACCTTCCATCGACTCAGTTATTCGTGTGTCGGGTCAGTTGGTTTGCTTGTCAATTTTATGCTTCGTTGCTCACCTTTTCTATAGTGTTCAACGTGGTGGTCGCGTGGAGATCATTGCCAACGACCAGGGTCACCGGATAACCCCCTCATGGGTTAGCTTTTCTGACGACGAACGACTGTATGTTTTCGTATCTTGCCCAGCTTCGCCTCCATTAACGTGTATCCCAGGGTTGGCGATTCCGCCAAGAATGCTTTCCACTCTAATCCCCAAAATACCGTGTTCGACGCTAAACGTCTCATTGGTCGTAAGATGGATGACAATGAACTCAAGCGCGACATGAAACACTGGCCTTTCGCTGTCGTTGACAAGGCCGGGAAGCCCGCCATTCAGGTTGACTACAAGGGAGATACACGTGAATTTGTGAGCCCATCCCGCCTGCCGTTTGTTTGGGAACTCATTCTCTCCAGACTCCCGAGGAAATCAGTGCAATGGTTTTGATCAAAATGAAGGAGACAGCAGAGGCTTATCTCGGTGAGAAGGTCACCCATGCCGTTGTCACTGTCCCTGCCTGTGAGCATCCCATCATTTCGTGCCAGAATGAAATCATTAAATGCCTTTATCAGACTTCAACGACGCTCAGCGCCAAGCGACCAAGGATGCCGGTACTATTGCTGGTCTCCAGGTCCTTCGTATCATCAATGAACCTACTGCCGCTGCCATCGCCTACGGTCTTAACAAGAAGAGCGGTGAATCTCAGATCATCGTTTACGACCTCGGTGGTGGTACCTTTGATGTCTCCCTCCTCTCCATCGATGATGGTGTTTTCGAGGTTCTTGCGACTGCAGGTGACACTCATCTTGGTGGTGAAGATTTCGATAACCGGGTTATCGACTACTTTGTCAAATTGTACAAGAAGAAGACCGGAACCGACGTCACTAGCAACTTGCGCGCTATGGGCAAGTTGAAACGCGAGGTTGAAAAGGCGAAGCGTACCTTGTCAAGCCAACAGTCGACTCGGATTGAAATCGAATCTTTTGAAGACGGCAACGACTTTTCGGAAACTCTTACCCGGGCCAAGTTTGAGGAGCTCAACATGGATCTTTTCCGCAAGACCATGAAGCCCGTGGAACAGGTTCTCAAGGACGCCAACGTCAAGAAGGAGGAGGTTGATGAGGTACGTAGAGCAATTGTTTCTACGCATTATGCTAATTTGGGTTGCAGGTCGTCCTTGTCGGTGGTTCTACTCGTATTCCCAAGGTGCAACAGCTCCTGAAGGAGTACTTCAATGGGAAAGAGCCTTCGAAGGGCATCAACCCTGACGAGGCGGTTGCCTATGGTGCTGCTGTCCAGGGTGGTATCCTCTCTGGTGAACAGGGGACTGAGGATGTTGTGCTTGTTGATGTCTGCCCACTTACGCTCGGTATCGAAACTACTGGAGGGGTCTTTACCAAGTTGATTCCTCGCAACACCGTCATCCCTACTCGCAAGTCGCAAATGTAAGTATGGCTACGTTGAGCGTAGCCATTTTACTAAGGCACAACAGTTTCTCTACGGCTGCCGATAACCAGCCCACTGTCCTCATTCAAGTATATGAGGGTGAGCGTGCGTTGACCAAGGACAACAACCTTCTTGGCAAATTTGAGCTTTCGAGCATCCCTCCTGCACCCCGTGGTGTTCCTCAGATCGAGGTTACGTTCGAAATCGATGCCAATGGTATAATGAAAGTTGGTGCCGCTGATAAGGGAACGTAAGTGTCGATCATGAATGCTGGGGGAATCTCTGATTTATGGCGTGGATTAGTGGTAAATCCGAATCGATTACGATCACGAACGAGAAGGGGCGTCTGTCAAAGGAAGACATTGAGCGCATGGTTCGTGAAGCCGAAGAGTTTGCCTCGGAGGACGAAGCGAACCGGAAGCGCATCGAGTCGTTGAACTCGCTCTCTTCATTCGTGTTTGGGCTCAAGTCGCAGCTCGCTGACCAAACCGGACTTGGTGGCAAGTTGGAGGAGGATGACAAGAAGACACTCCTTTCGGTCATCAAGGACACGACGGATTGGATTGATGAGAACGGGCAAACAGCTCTGACAGACGAGTTGGAGGAGAAGTTGGCGGAGATCCAGAGCGTGGTTGCCCCAATTACGAGCAAGCTTTACGCTGCAGGGGCAACGGATGATGATGAAGAGCCTTCTCCATACGATCACGATGAGCTGTGAGGGATGATTGATTAACAAGCTTTTTATTTTGTCTCGCTCTACACGCCTTGCCCAACTAAGTGGAACGAAAAGCGTTGGGTTAGTATAAATTAGCACGAACCTATTTGGGAGAGTGATAGAGTTTTGAGTGGAATCAGGCGGTTGTTATATAAATATGTAGGGGGAGGTGCTGGTACAGAGCGAGTATCTCTACAAGTAATGTATAGCATGGAGCAAGTGGGAATGATACCAGGGCTGTCCAGCAGAGGTATGGATTGACAGAGGAGGGATTAGGGAGTGTTAAGTATGATGCTGGAGGTGGCGAGTAATGTACAGGAAGTGACTTGGATGAATGATGCGTGAATGGGTCAATCGTCTTCGTCATCAATGGGATATGCGGGGAGGGGGCCACGTATGGGAAGGTACCTGGAGCAGAGGGAGGGCTGGTCGGGGTCGGGGGGAACTGCGAGGACAAGACGAAACGCGTCCTTTCCATTGAGATAGAAGCGGTAGAGACGTTTCTCGCGAATAAAGCCGAGGGATTCGTACAAGGAAAGGGCGGGAATATTGTCAAACTCGGTTTCGAGGACGACCTGGGGATTACCAAAATGAAGCGGACGTTGAAACGGTTCGAAGGTCCGGTGACGTACCTCGGTGACGCCGTTTCGTTTCATCACGTCGATTGTACGGCGGACGAGGGTGCTCGCTGTCACGTGAGGTAGGAGGGGGAAGTGGGGTTGTGGGCACGAGGGAGAGGGGTGCTCACCGACGCCGCGTTTGCGCCAGTCTTTGCTGACGCTGAGCATGGCGATGTAGCCTCTGTTGGAGATGTGCTTGTGCATGCTCTGCTTGCACACGATGACGCCTATCGGGACGGACGAGCCCGCGGGTATGGCCTGCGGAGGGTGAGAGGAGATGGAAGAAACGACGAGCGGACGCACGAGGAATGCGAGCTGGGGCCTGCGCGCGCAAGAGGTGAGCCACAGAGGGGAAAAGGGAGGGGGGGGAGATGGACGCACCATTGGTGTAGAAAGTAGCGGTAGGTGTAAATGACGTAGGGTTCGCTGAGTTCACTCTGTACCAAGGACATGATGTGGGGTAAATCTGATTCGCCTATATACTGTCTGTACAGAATCTGGACCGTCTCTGCCATCGTGTCGTGCGTGGTGGGACGAGGAGGAGGAGGAGGAGGAGAAGGAGAAGGAGGAGCACGCGCGAAGATGCCGGTCATCCGAAGAAGCGGATGGGGTTAATCGAATTAGGAAATTAGTTCACACACATACAGAAAAAGAGATGCGCCATGGAGTTGGGCAAGTTCAACGATGGACTCGATCGGAAAGCTGAGGTCTGTCCTCGCCGCGACGCTCTCTGCGCGCGGACACGACGAGCAGGACCTCTTTGACGACCTCATCCTGCACAAGTCCCGTCTGCGCGACCTTTTGCACGTCGGGCTGCCCTCGCCCCAGGAGCAACGCGACCTCCACTCTGGTCCGTCTTTCTCTACATCCCCCGTCAGACACTCACTCGTCCACAGGAAAAATCTCTTTGGACGGGAAATCCCTCGCGGTCAACACCGACTTTGCGCAGCAGGCGATATTCCTCGCCCAGCAGCTCAAATGCTCGGAAAAATACGTCGCCGGTATACTCCACGCCGTCATGTCCGAAAACCCCAACACGGACGCCGTCAACTCCGTCGAGGCCACCGTCGTCGAGTTTCACCAACGCCGTCGCCATCTCATCGACTGCCTCCGCTACCTCCTCGACGCCGCCGAACTCGCTCAGCTGCCCGACCCGCCCAGGCTCTGTCTCCGCATTGAAGCCTTTGTCAGGCAGGAGCTCGTTCCTGCTGCCAAGGGCGGCGGTGTCGGCGGCGCCTCTCTCGCCTCTCATATCTTCAAGGAGATCGGCTCGTTGGGTGCCGCGGTCGCGCAGGCGTACACCGCCAAGCAAAACGCGCAGAGCAACACCGTCCCGCCCTCTACCACTTGTACGCCAAGCCTTGTTCTCCATTCCCTCCTACTCATCTCCCTTCAGGTTCACAGCCCGCGTTGGGCTACGACGTCCTCAGCGCCCGCTACGATTCGCTCAAGTATGAGCGACGGCACCTATCCATGGTCTACTACCAGATCGCCCGTCTAGGCTACTTTTCCCCGAGCGAGGTTCAAAATTCGATAGACTGGCTTGCGGTCAATTCAAACGACCCCATGGTCTTTTATATTCTCGGAGCTACCCTTGCCGCATTCGATCCCGCCGACCCCCAGTCCTTTGCCGGCAAGGTCCGCAAAAATCTCGCCATCGACAAGGCTACCATCGCATATATGAAGAGGCAGCTCGCTCCCACCGCGAACTGGAAAGAGCCTGGTATAAAGGCAACCGTATTGCTCAAGTGGACCCTCTTCATGACCGAGGCCAGACACCGCGACCCCACCCTGGAGACCCAAGACGGTTTCAAAACGGAAGAGCTCGAGTCTCAGATATGGGCCGCCGTTCAAGGCGACGCGTTCACGTTCCTTGCTGCCACCCTCGTCCAACTTCACAGACGTACCCATAGCTCACCCATAAGTTCCTATGCACAGTTGGTCCAGCTCCTTCCCGACCAACAAGAGCAACAGCAAAAGGACCTCCTTGCCGATGAGTTCAAACCATCCCTGCTCAACACGTGTGACGTCCTCATTCGGTCATTGCTCACGTATGCCAGCTCTGAGCTGCGCAAGATCAAGCAGAGGCAGGAAGATGTCCTGGCAAGCGTGCGGACGGATCGCTCCAGAATCTTTAGGTCTGCTCCCGCCGGCAGTGAAAACGAGGGTCAACCCGCACCCCGAAACGACGTCGCCATGTTATACTCCCTCATCGGCATCCTCTACGCGTCCCTTCCACCAGAACGTGCACTGCAGTTTTGGGGTGCCACCCCAGTGGCCGAGACTGGCGGTCTCTCGTACCTGGAAGTAACGGAAATGTCTTTAGGAAAACTGCCGTCGTTCTTGCAATGGGCAGTGTGGTCTACCCAAGTCCACGATGTGAATATGACGATGGCATTGTACGATATGCTTTCCGGTCTTGCAAAGGGCCAACAATGCAGCGAGCTTGCCTACAACTTCCTCGCCCGGGGTGGTGGCGAAGTGATACCGGGCAGTAGCCTGCCGAGCTCCACTGGCTCCTACAGTGCCAGTCCCTCCACGTCATGGTCCATGATATTTGCGCTCCTCGAATCTTGGACGTCCCCCGCTCCGGCTCCCCGCACGAACCCCCCGCCTCAACAATCCCTCGCTGCATCTTTTGGCGGGTTTGGTTCTCTCGCTGCGTTGCAACCTCCACCTCCTCAACAGCCTCCTCAGCACATCCCCATTGGTCCAAAGGACGTCCTCCTTGCACAATCCTTCCTTCGCCTCCTGTCTACCGTTGCGACGAGCTCCATGGCAGTGCGACTTGCCATTTCTTCCAACACCCAATTCCGCGCCATACCAACGCTCGTGTCGCTCGTCCCTCTTGGCATCCCGCTTGAGCTCAAGGGGGCCATCTTCGACGCCCTCGCTGCGTTTTGCGAACCTGGTGCGGGCGTTGCAGGTGTGGATATTTGCAAGACCGTATGGACGCTGATGGAGAGGGTCGAGGTGATCAACGTACGTTCGTCCGTGTCCGGTCGGGCGATTGGGGCGGGTCCCGTGTTACCACCTGTAAAGGGCGTGGAAGTGGAATTAGACGAAGTCGAGGCGGTGTACAAGTTGTATCCGGCGACCATCCCCTTCCTGAACCTGCTCGCCACGTTGTTGCACACCCCAAAGAGGCTTTCCCCCCGCAGTCTTTTGGCGGACGCAGAGCCGCTCAACACGATTCCCGAGTCCTTGGGTCAGCCTTATCGCCTGCCTGGTATCGGCCCTTATGTCAACTTCGTGGTGGACAATGTGTTTGCCGGATTGCCTCGTCGGGAGTACGCGCGACACTCGGAACGATGGCGAATGAACGATCTGTGCCTCAAGTTTGTCGAGCGTGCCTTGGCAGGCTGGGAGATAGAAAACCTCGTGAGGGGGACGGAAGACGAAATGCTGAAACGAGAAACGGTCATTCCCCTGCTCGTGCATCCCGGCTTCGAAGTGCTCACTCGCTTGCTCACGAATTCGCCCCTGCAATCTACCATCCTGTCCTACATCGTCGACGGCATCGAAGGTTTCGAACGCGAGCTTCCCTCTGAGGAGCCCTACTTCTTGCTGACCATCGTCCGTGTCTTGCGGATCATTCATCGAGTGCTCGACATTCAGGACATTTTCCTCGACGTCCTCGTTCCCATCCTTTCTGAATTTGACAGCGCACCGTTCGTGGGGAGCGTCCGTTCGCGGTCGTTTTACACGCGGTTCGACCAAGCGCTGACGTACGGCACAAAGTACATCCCCGCCATCGCGGCGTACGCGATGTACCCGGCATACCCGGAGCTCGTCCTCCTCGCCGTCAAAATCATCGCGCAGCTCTCATCTTCGACGGCCGTCACGAACCTCCTGACGCTCGTCGAACGCAGCCCCGATTCGGAGCGCATCCTCGGCGGGTTCCGGCAGCTGCTCGACGTCGAGGCGCTCGACGACGTGGATGCGAGCGAAACCGCGGCGGAGCAAACGACGGGCGCGGGTGCTGCAGACCGGGAAACGCAAGAATCGCTGGATCAAGCCATCAGGGTCGCGATCCTCGACCTCCTCATTCGCAACACGGAACCCGGCGCGGTCTACCCCAACGTCGGCCATTTCCTGCTGTTTGGCGGGGCGGAAAGCGAGCACCAGATCCAAGATGCCCACGCGATCGGCGCGCGCCGGACGTGCGTGCACGTCGTCTTGGATATCGTGAACGTGGGCGTGCCGCGCATGAAGACCAAGGGCAAGGACCGGGAACGACAGCGGAGGACGGCGACGCACGCGGAGCCGCTGTTCAACGTCCTTCCGGCGCTGAGCGAACGGTGCTACCGCATTCTTTACCAGCTCTGCGTGCACCCGCGCACGTCGGACGCCACGATGCGGTACCTGCGCACGCGGGAAGACTTTTTCGTGCGCCATCTGGCAGTGATTCCGTCCAAGGTTCCGGAGGCGTCGCAGGGGCCGTCGATCGAGGTCGTGTACCACGACGGATCGCGCGTGCTGACGAGCGTGGCGACGCTGCGCGCGTTCGTCGCCCTGCGCTCCCGGATACTGGACCTCGCGGCGCTGGAGCTGCACGTGCTGACGAACAAGGGGCACCACAAGGGGGTGCTCGACATCCTGCAGATCCTGTTCGGGACGGAAAGCGCGCCGCAGGCGGTCGAGGAGTGGGAGGACGAGCTCGCGATGATGCCGCTGCAGCCATTTAGGGAGATGGGGCAGTCGCACCTGCGGATCATCGAGTTCGTGCAGTCGCTGAGCTTCGACTGGTCGGACGCGCTGACGACGACGCCCGTGGACCTGGACTATCTCGGGTCGCTCAACCTGCACGCGTGCGTGCGCGTGGACGCGACGGGATGCGAGGTGGTGGATCAGTCGGCGCTGCTGGCGCTCCTCACGTCGGCGTGTCGGACGCTGCACTCGCAGGGACGCGTCGCCACCACGGCACAAGCGGAGAAGCTGAACACGGAAACGGCCTACGTCTTGGAGAGCTGTGCGATTGAGAACCACAGACGGGAAGTGTCGTACGCGGTGTCGACCGGGTATGAAGCATGGCGCCGACTGCTCGACATGACGCTCACGAAGTGTTTCAACCGGCTCCCGCACGACCGACGCGAGAACATGCTGTTCGACCTGCTGCACGTCCTCCCCGGGATCGTGCGGTCCGACGTTCAAGAGCCGACGGCGGTGCTGCTCTCGGAGGCGATCCTGTCGACGATCACGAAGCTGCGCGAGGACAGACGGCACCAGGTCCTGTTGCAGTCCGCGGGCGGGGACATCGAGGCGGGATCGCTGCCGACGGAGCGGCTGTATGCGCTCCTGCGGAGCCTGCTCGAGTGTATCCTGGACAATGACCGGTCCGAGCTGGTGCGCGGGAACCTGTATGCGTCGTTGATCAACTATCTGCACCTCGTCTCTGCGGACGACGGACGACAGGACGTGGAGGCCGTCGCGGACTATGGAAAACGGTCGATGGCCTTGTCGACATCTGTACTGAGCACTGTCGAGCCGAGCGTGTCGGGGCGGTCGACGCCGACGCCCGGCGGGCGTGCGCCGCCGGAGACGTCGGCGCTGGAGTCTGGGACGCTCTCGGTGATGAAGCGGGTGCTGGAGCGGCTGGTGACCACGATCTCGCGCGACGCGATCGACGGGACGGAGGTGTGGAAGACGGTCGCGTTTACGCTGCTGGACTCGCTCGCGCATCTGTGTCGGGCGGACGGGTCGCGGACGCTGCTGACGACGCTGGTGCGGCACGGGGTGCTGTCGAACGTGGTGCGGGGCCTGAAGGAGGCGGAGAGGGATTTGCAGTCCGTGTTGAAGCCTGATCCGGGTACGTGTGATCGTGAACGGTTGGATGCGCGTGTGCGTG
>JBBPUI010000411.1:0-22033 GCA_038094615.1 Heimioporus aff. retisporus
CAGCCTACTCCCCGGATAGTGTTGAGCTGGTAGCTTGCCTAAACGACTCCGGATTGGGGGCAATCGGGGTAGTGTCAGCCCCCTGATGAGGACTTCCATAGACTCGAAACCGCACCTATCCCATTCCCCTTACCTGCCTCTAGCTGTACTATATACGGCTCGCATGCTGTGGTCCAGCCCTGATCTTCGGGGAAGGGTACCTGATGGACAGTTATGTGGGGTTAATGCTCTCTGATACCCTCCTTTGTACACAGACTCAGGGCTGGGCCGCGTTGTGCCCAGCTCACCGGTAAATTCTCTTGCTTTTTTCCCCTTTGTTTACTACATGGTCCGCTTATCGTTGACAGTGTCCATCTCTTGGATCATCTCTAACCCTTGCACCACTGCTTGGTTGCTGAACTTCAAGTTCCTGCTGAAACGTCTGACAGGAGCTTTCATTGTAAGTTTTTTCTCCTTTGTTTACTATAATCCTACAGGCATCTTGAAACTTATATGTGACATGAAGGTTATTGTATGGTTCTGTTGTTCAATGTTAGGCCCATCCTCACCTCTGATGCCTTGTTACTCTGTATATCTACAGGTGATGTCCCTGATTCAAATTTGGAACAGCAAATGTGGATGTTCCTCGTTAGCCAAGGCTTGGTCAGAGAGATTATGAGCCAGGCAAATCTGTCCAATTAATCATGTCATAGGTACATGGTAGACAGAGTTACCAGAGTAGCTTGATAGGTTTATGCAATTTACAAGACTGAAATGAATCCATGTGTGATATTGGAAAATGTGCTAATCTAATCAATGATTATCAAAGAATGCCATTATTCAGACAGATAGCAATGAGAATAACTTATTTCACCCAGTCACTATTAACAACAAGCCTGGAAATCATTGCCTTTTGAGAAAATCAGGCAGCTGAAGGGTCTATATCTATAATTTTATTGACACAGGGACACACATGGATCTACAGGATATTTACTAGTGCAATGAATCTTATCATCCTGAAAGCCACAAAAATATCCATCTCAACCAAATTTATGCTGATGAAAAAGGGAAGGAAGCGTTATAATTCATATATGCCATTATGGCTTTGTCAGCATATGGTGACAGATTCTATCCTATATGTCAAATCTTTTCTCACAATAAAGCTTTATAGCCCACTTGATTTTTCTGTGATGGGAAAATGATGGCACACTTACCCAACCTTATTTGTGCTTTCTCTGCCCTGTAAGCTGGGATTAAGCAGCAGGCAGAAAAAGCATTCCGAGGCCAAAATAAGCCAGGTCTTCAACTTATCTCACTTTTTTTGTGCTTAGAAAATGAAAAGTGGTAAATTATTATTTCTATCATGCTTGTGTTGACAAGTAGAAAAAGTATGTAAGCAGTGAAAAAGGCCTGATCAGACGAAAGAAGGGTAATAAAAGTGGGAGTAACACACAATGTTGGATTTGGCAAGCGCGCGCGCAGCCACACCGACCACATGCAACCGGATCGCCCGGATGCCATCGGGAGTATGGAGAGCGGTGAGGTGCTGCGAGACCGCGCGGTATACAATACATTGCATTTCTTTTTGTTCCGTTCCATTCATTTATTACCCGAGTACCATATGACATTTTTCAGTTTATTGTTCAGCTTTTTGTATATAAGCTCGACATTTTCGACCGTCACCTCAGTCCATTCGCCCGAAGCGCAAACGACTGAGGTGAGTAACCGTTATCTTGATAGTGACTATCTAATCTAATCATGTATGTAGTTATCTTGTATAGGTAAATATTAGTCCGTTCGCCTGAAGCGCAAACGACTGAGTTATCTTGTATAGATAGCCGAACGCGCCTGGAGTGTGCGTTGCCCTGAAGACCGACTGTAATCTATAACACAATGCAGCATAGAATCAGCTGGGCCATGGGTGAGATGATTCAGATATGATTGAAAAAGGCAGATAAGAATGGAAGATAGGGTGGTGATAAATTGATGACCACTTGGATAACAACCAGTGCCAGCAATGAATGTTGAATGTCAAATTCGATCACAGGACATGGCCATCGTTGTGGTCCCCCATCTGTCATTGTGGCTGGGTTGCAGGTGGGCAATTGCACCGTTTTCACCCTCCTTAACGCCACAGTGGTAGTGGTGGTGTGGTCGGTCAGCAACACCTTTGCCCTTGTTGTTGTGATGGTGGCAGGGCCATCCCATGGCACCTTATGTATTGTCACAGTTGGGTGGTGGGCAGGCAGTTGCACTATCCTTGCCCTCATTGTTGTGGTGGTAGAGTGGTGTGGTGTGGTCAGTCAGTGACACCCTCACCCTCACCCTCATGATAGTGATAGGGCTGTCACCATGGTACCCTGACCTGTGGTTGCAGTTGGGCGGTGGGCGGGTAGTTGCACCATTCTCGCCCTTCTTGATGTCGAAGTGGTGGTGATGGTGTGGTCGGTTGGTGACACCCCTGCCCTTGTTGTTGTGATGGTGATAAGGCCATCACTATAGCATCCCCACCTGTTGTTATGGTTGGGTAGTGGGCAGGGAGTTGCACCATCCTCACCCTCTTTGATGTCACAGTGGTGGTGATCGGTTGGCAACACCTCGCCCTTGTCATCATGATGGTGGTAGGACCATCACTGTGGCACCTCACCCATCATTGCAGTTGGATAGTGGGCGGGCAGTTGCACCATCCTTGCAGTGGTAATGGTAGCGATGGTGTGGTCGGTCGGCAGCACCCTCACCCTTATCATAGTGGTGGTGGCAGGGCTGTTGTGGTGCCTGATGTGGTCAGTTATGGCACTTTCACCTGTTGCCATGGTTTGGTGGTGAGTGAGCAGTTGCAGTGCCCCTCACCCACCTTGTGGTTGTGACTTTGTCGCACCCTTATAGTGGTGGGTAGGCATCCTGACCTGCCTTGTGATGGTGACAGCATGATCAATGAGCTGTCACTGTGCCTTTGCCCTCATCCTTGTGGTGGAGTGAAGAATTGGCTGTTGGTTATGGGAAGGGGATAAGAATGGACTTTGTGAAAATTTCTGCTCAAAAGTCATGAATGTGTGACTTGTGACAGACTGGTACCACACTTGCCATTGATGGTCCTGACACCCTCCTGGTCGCCCCCAACATGCTCCTCTTTGCCCTCAATGATGCACACTGGAAGGCAGCTGATCTGTTCATGGTGCCCTCCTACTGCCCAGCCTGCTGCCTGCAATCCAACTTCGCCATGCACCCCCTGCTGACACTGTTTGTCCCATTGCTTGCACCATCATCCCCCAATGATGGCAATGATGGTGGGTGGCATGTTCATGGCATGCACTTGGACTGGCCATGTTTCAGTATGTCCTTCCATTGTCCCTGACCCTCTCTTCTTTTCTTTTCTCACTGTTCACATATGATTAATGATTCTGTTCACCCAGTCACATCTGTACAATGATCAAGGTGTCATGCTATTCATACTGGTGAGGACATTCCTGGATGTTGTGAACTATGTATAATGCAATTGTGTTGCCTCAAGTTGTGCCTGACGTGTTTGGTAGCAAATTTAGTGAGTTGCCCTCCTTTCCGTGCTCTGATGCCTTTTTGGCAGTTTCTAGTGGTTGTGATGCATCCATTGGCTCTATCATTGCTTCCTGGGCATTGTGGGGGATGCTTCACACAGCCATGTCATGTTGCATTGCATCTACCTTGTTTGGTAGTGACTTTGGTGAGTTGTCCTCCTTTCTGCCATCTGATGCATTTATAATGCTTTCTAGTGGTTCTGACACATTACCTAGCATCTTTGTCACATGCTGGACAATCTTGTGTTGCCAACTTGTGTGTTTCAAGCACTGGACCCATAGCTTTGCAACTTGTAAGTGTCCACTCACCCCTTTCCATTGCCATGGTCTGGGGCCTGTCCTGGCAACTTTTGTGTCTGTTGGGTGACTCTGGAGGCTGTGTGTGATCCATAGGTGTGTTGTCATCAATGGTGGGGTTGTGTTGATGACTTCTACCAAGCACATTTGTAGACAACCTTGCTGACTCATGCACATTCCAACTGGCACTGTCATTTTGACTCATTTTGGGCCATGGCATGCTGCACTGTCCCTTTGACTTTGTTGCCCAGCCCCTTTGACATTGTTGCCATTGTTCTTGCATATTTGATCATGCTCAACAGCTCATGGTGTGGCCAACTTGTGTACCTGCTCCCATCATGGATTCCTCTGATATGTGATTGTTGTAGTGCTGCACTTGTATCTATTGCTGTAGGGGGCCTGCTGGGACTCTGTAGATGTTATCCAATGGCAGAGGTGTGTGCCTAGTTGTGTGTGTGTGGTGACCATACTGACCTGTGTGCTTATCAGCTAGTGTGGTTGTTTTGGGTTGTTTTGACTCATATTGTTGATCAGTCCCTTTGCCATCAATTCAGCACCCATTCCACCTCCATATGGTGCTATTCACACCATTTCTACCATTCTGATTGCCTCTCTCATCACTATTTCTGACTTTGACCTCTGGGTGGCCTGGTGGGCCCAGACCTTGAGTCCATGTGTTCGGATGTGCTTTGTGCCCATTGTAGACTTTCTCTGTGGGCTCTATGATGGTAATTGACAGCATGTCATGCAGCCCTATCGTTGTCTGGCTTGTGTAGCTCATGTGGGGTCATGCTTGGTGAGTTCTCCTGTTCCTGATCCTCCACTTGCTGCCTGACACATTCTGCTGTTGCCAGCAACTTCTCCAGCACTTCTCGACTGTCCCCATCACCTCCTGACTCCTTCAGCATGTCTGACTCATGATCTTTTGCAATCTAGTTGAACTTGGTCTCATGTGGTGAGGTTTTGTTGACTGGTCATTCTTGTCTTTGGCTGACATGTTTTTGTGCTTTCCATAACCTCTTCTGTTGCTTTCTAGCAACCTGGCTATCTCCTGTTCCTCTTGACATGCTTGCTTTGTAAGTGGCACACAGAACTTCAGAGGTTACTCACATCTGCCTCCCTCCCTCAAGCTTGAAGCTCTGTGAGCTGTGTGGTTGCCTCACTGGTATGTTCAGCTTATTTCAGCTTCCCCTCACTGCCCTAACCTTTTTGTTGCATCTACTTCAAGTGTGGCACTGGCAGTTTCACTGCTTGCAGGCACTTGTGTCCCCCTCTTGAGCTTAAAGCTCAGGGATGTATTTGGTAGACATGTGGTTTTGTCAGGCAGCTCTGGTGGTGGATTTGGATCCTTAGGTACATCATTGATGACTTTTGACATGTGCTAAATGGTTTTGTCAAGTGCCACTATGGGTTACTTGACCTTTGGTGTTGCATTTGTGAGATTGGCCTGTTTGCCAATATTCATGCTGAGTAGTATGTCAGGGGGCTCTATGGTTACATGTGGGCAATGCATGACATCATCAGTTTCATCCATAGGATTTTCTGATGTTGGTTGCATGGTGCTGATGTCACACCCCATGCCTTCACTCTCTTGCCGGACCACATCCACCCCTATCTGCCACCCTCCTTTGCCTTTGGGCGACACGTCTGCCTTCCTCTGCTTCGTCCGATATTCTGATCCCTTGTTCCGCTCTTTCGTTCCCTCTCTGCTCCGTACCTTATGATCGGTTGTCGTTGCTGGCAACTGTCCAGTCCCTGTCTCTGTCTCCTTCCCTGTCATTACACTCCACCTTCCCTTGTAGTACTCTGCCCTCCCTGACGTTACTAGTGCGATGTGCCACAAGTATGTAGCCCTATGTACTCCACCACATCTGCGCTCCATCTACCCTTAGCACCGCATCCACTCTCATGTATTTAGTCTTGCTCTTTGCTGAGGAATCTCCTCAGTTTGTAAATCAACTAAGTTACCTCCTACTCTCCTCTCTTGTCCCTCCGCTCCTCTTTCTCTCTCCCTCTCCCTCTGCCTCGATAGCTTGTCGCTGTCGTTGAATCTCTGTCTGACCTCCACCCTCCGAAATACGAGGACTGGGTCAGTATAAGGGCGCAGGTATTACCTGAAGCTGCCGTCCTCACTCCTCTGTTCATCTGCTCCGCCTCTGACCTCCGACCCCTCTCACATACATCCAACCTCCGGAGACCCAGAGGAACCAGACTTGACAGTATTTATGAGCTCACACTTGTACTGTCCCCTACTACACCTCACTCATGTCACTCCAAGGCATCATCTGCACACGTTTGCAAGTGTGTCACAAATCTCGGGCTCCTGATCCAGGCCCTAGCATGCCTGGCGGTGTTGAAGTCCTTCTCCTGGAAGATCACAGCTTTGCTTCCTTTACCTGCCCTGCTGTTAGCCCTCTGCTACTCCTATGTCCTGACGCTGGCAAAAGCCACGCAGATGCTCCCGCTCCTGAGGGTGATGATGGTCAGAGGACACTGACACCTGGCAGACATCGTTCCCCCCGTCAGCCTGATGAGCAGCACTCTGGCGCTCCTGACCCTCCGGACCCAGGCAACCCCGGATCTCCTGGTGGTGGCAGGGACGATGGTGATGACGATGACTTGAGGGACCTCTTCCCCAACTCCAACCCACTCTCACCTCCCATGCCTGCTCTGGCCCTTCCTGTCGACCTGCTTGTCGCTCTCGTGCAAGCCATTCAGACACTCGCCCAGGTGCAAGCCTTGGGGTCCTCCTCCTCCACATGGACCAAGGTCCGCAAGCCTGACACCTTCGATGGGACAGACCCCTGCAAACTCTGCGCCTTCCTTGTCCAGTGCGAGTTGAACTTCCAGGACTGCCCTAAGGCCTTCACCACAGGCCGCACTAAAGTTGTCTTCATGCAGTCCTACCTGAAGGGTATGGCCCTCAAATGGTTCGAGCCGGACCTCCTGCAGATTAAACCTAAGGTGTGCCAGTGGATGAACGACTATGCTGAGTTCATCCATGAGCTCCACACGAACTTTGGTCTGCACGACCCCGTCGGAGATGCCGAGCACCAGCTCGACCACTTGACAATGAAAGACGGGAGTCAGATCAATAAGTACAACGTTGAGTTCAATCGCCTCGCCAGAATCCTCATAGATTACGGCGATGGTGCCCTCCGGCACCTTTTCTACAATGGTCTCCCTGACCACATCAAGGATGAGATTTCTTGCATTGGAAAGCCCACCACCCTTGATGACCTCCACCTCCTAGCCCACACCATCAATGTGCACTACTGGGAGCAGAAGTCCAAGCAGGCTCAGACCAAGGACAAGTCATCCTCATCCTCCGGCGAGAACAAGAGTTCCAACTCATTGTCCAAGAAATCATCCCATCATTCCTCCTCTGCCAAGCTGGCTTTGTCATCCACCTCTTCTGCCTCTGGCAAGGCGTCTTCCTCCTCCTCCTCCTCCTCCTCTGCTAAACCCACTTCCTCCAACACTCCTATGCATTTGGGAAAGGATGGTAAGCTGATCGAAGAAGAGCACCAGTGGTGCTTCAAGAACAAGCTGTGCATGTTCTGCGGCCAGCCCAGTCACAACATGAAGGACTGCCCTAAGTCAACCTCCAAGGCCTCCAAGGTGAAGGCGTGTGCTGCTACAGTCACCTCCTCCGCTCCAGCTTTGGAGCCAAAAAAATAGTCAGCAGTCCCCAGAACTCTGTGCAACCTGGAGACTGCGTTGACTCCAACCGCACACTCATGGAGGTTCATCTCAACATGTCCGCTCTTTCTGACCCAAATGCTCTCATGCCGTCTGTACATCTCATCGATTATGATTTCCCTCCTGTATTCGCTCTAGTTGATTCTGGTTCTACCCATTGTTTTATAGATTCAGATTATGTCAATAATAACTCAATCCCCACTTACAAAATCACCCCACTTTCCCTCCGACTCCTCAACAGTTCTTCGAACGCCATGATCACATGCTCTGCTCAGCTCAACCTCCGTTTCCCCTCTGGCAATGTCACCTCCATGACATTCTATGTCACTCCATTGGATTCCTCTTGTGTACTTGTTCTCAGACACATCTGGCTCACCCAATACAATCCGTTGATTGACTGGATATTGGGCCATATCAGCTTCTGAACACCTACAGAACGAATGCCGACAGCACTGGTACCACCCTCCATTTCTGCAGTCGAGTCTCCGACTCCTCCGACTCTGGTTGTCTCTGATGATCCACCTCCCTCTCCATCTCCCGACTCGCCTCCCCCTGCTCCACACATCTCTTTCATCAATGCCACCACTTATCAGTGCGTGTGCAAGTTAGAGGGCTCTGTGCAGTTTACCATCTATATCCAACCAGAAGATCTCAGCTCTGCCAAGATGCACTCCGCATCTACCACCACTCCAGACACTCTGGATCTTTCTAGCATCCCTTTGGACTATCATGACTTCACGGATGTGTTCAGTAAGGCTAAGGCTACCAAGCTGGTGCTGCACTGCGAGTTCAATCTGAAGATTGACCTGGAAGAAGGCACCTTGCCTCCTCTCGGTACCATCTACTCCCTTTCCCCCACTGAGCTTGACACACTCTGCATTTTTCTTGGTGAGCATCTCACATACGGGTTCATCCGCCAATCAAACTCCACTCACGGTGCTCTGGTTCTCTTCGTTTGCAAGAAGGACGGTTCACTCTGCCTGTGCGTCAACTTCTGAGGACTCAACAAGATCACAAAAAAGAACCACTACCCCCTTCCTCTCATCTCTAACCTCTTGGATGCTCCTAGCAAAGCCTACATCTACATGAAGATCAATCTCCGCCATGCATACCATCTTGTCCATGTCGCTGAAGGCGACAAGTGGAAGACCGCCTTTCGGACTTGCTATGGGTCCTTTGAATGGTGTGTTATGCCCTTCAGTCTGACTAATGTGCTGGCTGCCTTCCAGAGGTTCATCAATAGTGTCTTCAGTGATCTCCTTGACATCTGTGTTGTTGTCTATCTTGACGACATTCTTATCTACTCCTCCAACCTCACTTCCCACAAGAAGCATGTCTGCAAGGTCCTCTGTTGTCTCTGACAACATGGCTTGTACATGAAACTGGAGAAGTGTGAGTTTCACTCCGCTTCCATTGAATACCTTGGTTTTCAGCTCTCCACCAACGGTCTGTCCATGTCCCCAGACAAGGTCAAAGCCATCTCCGACTGGCCGGAACCCCACAAGGTGAAGGACATCCAGTCGTTCCTTGGCTTCACCAATTTCTACCGTCGATTCATCTTTAATTACTCTGACATTGTTGTTCCCCTTACCCGCCTTACTTGGAAGAACACCACCTGGAACTTCACCGATGAGTGTCGCTCCACCTTTGAGTGCCTCAAGGCTGCCTTCACCTCCACTCCTATCCTGACCCACTGGGTGCCTGACGCTCCGCTTACAGTCGAGACCGATGCTTCGGACTATGCCGTCACCGGTATTCTCTCTATTACCTGCACTGATGGTGAGCTCGTCCTGTCGTGTTCTACTCTCATACTCTCACTGCCCCGGAGTTGAACTATGACACCCACGACAAGGAGCTGCTGGCCATTTTCAAGGCCTTCCAGCACTGGCGACACTACCTTGAGGGCTCCGCCACTCTGGTCGACATTGTCATGGATCACAAAAACCTTGAGTATTTCACTGCTTCCAAGGTCCTGATGTACCACCAAGCCCACTGGTCGGAGTTCCTCTGTCAGTTCAACCTTGTCATCCGCTTCCACCCTGGGCACCTTGGTGTGAAACCCGATGCCCTCACTCGCTGTTGGGATGTCTACCCAAAAGAGGGGGATAGGAATTATGCTCACGTCAACCCACACAATTTCAAGCCCGTCTTCACACAGGAACAACTTGCGTCCTCCCTCAGGGCTACTTGTCTCACCACCCCTGCCATCCATGCTGCTATCCTTGTTGACATGGATTCCCTCCACTGAGATATCCTCTCCGCCCTCTCCTCCGATCCCATAGCCCAGCAGCATCTCTCTGATACATCCAATCCTCATTGGTCTGTTGACTTTGACAGTTTCCTCCACCTTGATGGCAGGATCTACGTCCCTGACACCAATGACCTCTGCCTCTGCATACTCCGCTACAAGCACAATCACCCCCTTGCAGGTCACTTCAGACAGAACCACACACTGGAACTCATTCGCTGTGAATACACCTGGCCCAGACTCTGCACATTCATCAAGGATTACGTGTCCTCATGTACCATGTGCTCCCATGCAAAGGTTCCCCGACACTGCCCCTATGGTCTGCTTAAGCAACTCCCCATCCCCAAACATCCTTGGCACTCCATCTCCATGGACTTCATAGAACACCTCCCCTCCTCCGGTGGCTACACCTCCATCCTCGTAGTCGTTGATCGCCTTTCTAAACAAGCAATATTCATCCCTACCCACAATACCATCACTTCCCCCGACCTAGCAAAACTCTTTGTAGCACATGTGTTCTCGAAGCATGGAGTTCCATCCCATGTCACCTCTGACCATGGATCCAAGTTCATATCCCATTTCTTCCACTCCCTTGGCAAGGCCCTCAGCATGACACTTCACTTCACCTCCAGTTATCACCCAGAAGGTGACGGACAGACCAAGCGGACCAACCAGACCCTGGAGTAGTATCTCCAGATCTACTGTGGTTATCAACAGGACAACTGGGCGGACTTGCTGCCGCTCGCAGAATTTGCCTTCAACAATGTGCTGAGCACCACTACTGGCATCTCTCCTTTCTTCACAAATAAAGGTTACCACCCCGATATCTTCATTCTCCGACATCTCCCTTTCCTCCACTCGAGCACAGGAATACACCTCTGACTTGCAGCAGCTTCATGAGTACCTCCACTCCGAGATGGCACTTGCCCAGCAGCGCTATCAAGGACCCGCTGATGCTTGGAGATCCTCTCTGCCAGACCTCAAAGTTGGTGACAAAGTCTTCATCAAAGCCAAGTACTTCCGGACGACGCACCCCTCACAAAAGCTATCCGACAAAAATCTCGGACCATTCGAGATTATTGTGTGCCCCGGTATGCACTCCTTCACACTCCACCTGCCCAACACCATGTGCTCTGTGCACCCCGTGTTCCACGTCTCACAGCTCAGGCCCTCGGTTCCCAACACCATCCCGAACCATGTACAACCTCCACCTCCACCTGTCAAGATCAACAGTGAACTTGAATATGAAATTGCAGAAATCCTAGACTCCAAGATCAACCGCCAGTGACGTCAATGTCAACTCCTATACCTTGTCAAATGGGCTGGATATGAGGGGATTGACGAAGAAACCTCATGGCTCCTTGCAACAGAGTTGGACAATGCCAGTGAACTGATTGAGGCTTACCACCTCTGCTACCCGACCAAACCTGGACCTTACAGTCCGCCTTCATAGATATTTCCTTCCCTCTGTTCTCTCCATTTTCCGTCTCTCTTCACTCCACTTATGCAAATCATACTTAGACATTTAACGAAAAAAGAAAAACAAACAAAACAAGTATACTACTGTACGTTTAGTCCTGTGTCTGTGACAGAGGTGGCATGCTCTGCTCCTCTGCTCGCTCCCCTTCTCCTTCCTTCTCCTTCCCCTTTCCTTTCCCTTCATCTTTCTCCACCTCTGCTTCTTTCTCCACTTCCACTTCCGTCTCCTTCTCCTTCTCCTTCGACTTCTCTGTCTCTGCCATCACTACGTCCCCCAACTTCTTCAACTTCTCCTTCTTTTCCCCATCCCTCGAACTCCCCTCCACGAATTCTCTCCTCCATGCCTCCTGTCTGATCCTCCACAACTCCAGCGTCACGAGTTTCTCATGCACTGCACTCATCCTCTCCATCACTCTCACCATTCTCTCCTGCAGCATCAGTCCTTCCTGGTATAGGACCCACGCCCGCTCCGTCTCCTCCATCCACTTGCCCACCACCTCGGTGAGCATCCCCAGGGCATTGTGATGGTTGGTGGCACACTCCATCAGGTTGAAGGGCTGGATGCTCCCCTCTTCCTCTTCTTCGTTGTCCGCATCTGCCTCCCCGTCGTTCTCATCATCGTCTTCCTCCTCCATTGTCGTTCGCATCCTCTTTGCCGGATGTCCAACCTTGGGCGACGCTACCTGCTTCGCCGGCCTCGGTTGTTCCACAATCTTGACAGACGACTCCCTTGTTGTGGACCAACTACACCCCTTTCTCTTCTTCCTGCAGGGCATGCACGCAGTTGCCTTCTGTCCCGCTTGTGGGACACATGCCTTCGGATTGTGCTTATATTGCTTGCAAGGCAGTGGGTGACTCACTGATTGCTCCTCCACCACCTCTGCCGCATGTTCCTTTGCGGCCTGTGCCGCTTGCTCATGTGCCTCGTCCCTCTGCTTCTTCTCTGCCGCTTCTTGTGCTGCCTGCTCTTGCTCTTCTTTCTCCTTTGCCTTGCACTCAACATGCTCTTTCTCTTCCTGCTCTTTATGTTCTCTCTGTCAGACTCAGTTAGCACCATGGCATCCACATGGCACCACCATGCATCTCAGCATGCGCTGCACGCATTTGCTCATGCTTCTTGCAAATGAGCCACTCCCACTCCACCTGCCTCCTCCTCGTCTCTGCAGTCTTCGCTGCTTTGGTTGCTTCGTCGTTGTCTGACCATACCTTGAGATCGACATCGGACGCATCGAGCCACTTGTTGTTGCTGCTTGGACCGGACATGGTAGTGGTTGATGATGAAAACGCTAAGTCCAAACTCCACCTCACTTATAGGCAATTTAAACTCTGAGTGTATTCAAACCCAGCCACAACTTCCCATGCATGTGACCCACACTATGCAGTTAGCCTTCAAGGGTTCAGGCCCTAAGAGGGGGATACTGTCACACCCCGTGCCTTCACTCTCTCACCGGACCACATCTGCCCCTATCCACCACCCTCCTTTGCCTTCAGGCAACATGTCCGCCTTTCTCCACTTTGTCCGATATCCTGATCCCTTGTTCCACTCTTTCATTCCCTCTCCACTCCATACCTTATGATCAGTTGTCGTTGCTGGCAACTGTCCAGTCCCTACCTTTGTCTCCTTCCCTGTCGTTACACTCTGCCTTCCCTTGTAGTACTCCGCCCTCCCTGACATTACTAGCATGACGCACCACAAGTATGTAGCCCTACATACTCCACCACATCTGCGCTCTGTCTACCCTTAGCACCGCATCCACTCTCATGTATTTAGTCTCACTCTTTGCTGAGGAATCTCCTCAGTTTGTAAATCAACTAAGTTACCTCCTACTCTCCTCTCTTGTCCCTCCGCTCCTCTTTCTCTCTCCCTCTCCCTCTGCCTCGATAGCTTGTCGCTGTCATTGAATCTCTGTCCGACCTCCGCCCTCCAAAATATGAGGACTGGGTCAGTATAAGGGCGCAGGCATTACCTGAAGCCACCGTCCTCACTCCTCCGTTCGTCTGCTCCACCTCCAACCTCCGACCCCTCTTGCATACATCCGACCTCTGGAGACCCAGAGGAACCGGACTTGACATGCTGATGTTCATGTTTTGATACATGATGTCATTGTGTTGATGTTTTTTCTTGTACCTCCCTACCTTTTTCCTCATCACACTTTCCAGCATGATAGTTGGACACTCTGTGGTCAAGATTGGTGGTTGCAGATCATTTCAATGGCCATCAAATGCTTATAATGTAATGCTTGCCTTTGTTACTTACACTTGTAGTGTACTTGTTAAATTGAGATGTGCTTGCTTAATGCAGAATATACTGAGTCTGCACTTTTCAGTCCTTGTGTTCTTTAAGTACTTTTTTTGGGAAGTGATATTGTTGGCTATGATGCCAAAAGTTTGGAAAGTACAAATAAGGTTATGTAAGTGCAGTGTCATTTTCCTGATGCTAGTAAATAACTTAGTGATACAGCATAGCACCACAAGACTGGTTAGACATTAAGATGCTGCAGGCAAGTAGATTTAGCATGAAAAGCACAAAAGTCAAAAAAGTTTCTGGACCAGTTGGAGCAGAAAAAAAAAGTATTGAATCAATATCTACTACAAAAAAATACAACTATGTGGATACAACTTGGTACACTACAAGCCATCAAGTGTGATCAAATGCACAATGGGCCACTATCTACCTGTGACATCATTGTTGTCAAGGTAGTGGGTGTGCTGTTGCACATCCCTGTCCATGTCCTTATTGTTGCAAGGTAGTGGCAGCACTCCATTGGATTGCTGTACTATCTGCGTGTTGTCATCATCAAGGTGGTGGTCACACTGTTGTGCATCCTTGCCTGCTTCATCATCATGTGGTGGTGGTGATGGCAGTGGCACAATGTTGGCTACCATACTGCCTGCTGGTTATTGTTGTCAGGGTAGTTGGTACACTGTTGCACTTCCCTGTCCACATTGTCATTGTTGCATGGTGGTTGGCACACTGTTGCATATCCTTGCCTGCATCATTGTTGTCATGTGGTGGTTGCATTATGCCACATCATCATTGTTGGGCTGCCATCCACCCAATATGTTGCTGTTGCTGGTGGTGGTGGCACACCAGGTTGTTGTGTAGTGGTTGTAATGGTGGTGATGTATTGTTGGATCACCATACTGCCTGCTGTTATGCTTGGTCCAGACAGGAACAAGCATAGACTCAAAAGAACTGGAATATAGGGTCAAAGATTCAGGGTAGTGACAAAAGACTTGCCACTGAGGGTCAAGGGTTCTTCCTGCTAGGGTGTATAGCAGGTGGTTTGAAGATAAGTCTACCTACCAAAGAGGTAGCAGTGAGTTACAATGAGGAGAGTGAAGGAAACAAGGTAAAATTGAGCAGGACTAAGCTAGAGTACAAGGGACAAGGTACTTAGACTTATATACTACACAATGGAAAGTCAGAGAAGGTTATGAAACAACTATGACTAAGTGAAGAATGTTTGTAAAGAATGAGAAGCAAAGATAACAAAGATAATGATGTGTGATGAACACATTGTATGTTCTAGAGCACTCTATTGATGGAGAAGCATTGGGTTAAGCCAATGATGACAAACATGAATAACAAAGGAAAAAGAATAGGGGTGAATTGTAACATTACCCCCAGAGTATATTTGAAACCACAATGAGAATTAAAGAAGCAAAAAGGAGGATGAACTACAGGTCCATGCAGCAATCTCCATCCAGAAAGCCAGTCATGTTGGCATAAGCAGAGGTATTGTAATCAGGGTATCCCCATTCTTCATTAACATCCAAAGATCCTTTGGCAAGCATGCCAGAAAGGCAACAAAGTTCAGCATTAGAATGAGAGAGGCATTGATGATGATGACCAGAGGGAGGGGGAATGGGGAGAGGGATGTGAGAAACTGGGGGATAAGAAAGATGCTGTGCAAGGGGGCAGGTGGAGGTAGAAGATGAGGAGGCTCAAGACCTATGAGATCCACAGAACGAATAAGATAATGATGAGGAGGAGGAGGGAATGAGGGGAGCTGGTGATCAGTAGTGAAGGAGGAGGCATTGGTAAGCAGAATGACCTGGAGGATGTTGGTTGCAATGAGGGCAGTGATAGTAAATGCAGTTGGCTTTGATGTGAGAAAGGCGGTGACAATGAAAACAAGCCTTATTATAAAGGGGGTGGATCTCCAGTAAAGGTCAGTTTCTTTCACCATTCCATGCTACCTCAGTATGTTTGATGGAGGCTAGCTCTTCAGGAGATCATTCATTAGTGTTAGATCTCATGTTAAGATGTTCCACATAGTGCTGAATGTCCAATGTCAACTCATCCATCTCCAACTGATGTATCATAGAAACAACAAGGTCTTGGAGGGCATGGTAGGTTTCAAGGACATGAAAGGAGTGGTGCATGCAGGTGGTGTTGTTGGTGATGAGATTGGCATGGGAGTAGAGATGGAAGAGTTTGTAGTACATACAGAAAAGAGAATGAAGAGGGGATGAAGGTTCTAAGTGGTTATGAAGGGTGATATGAAGGTTAGAATTGTCAAGAAAAGAAAGCATATGTTCCTGTTGAATAGAAAAGAAAGGGTCATAGTGAACATGAGAGGCAAAGGGAGGGGGATTGATGACAGGTTCTGTAGTAATAGGAGAAGGTGGCCATGGGCTGTCCCAGGCATGGTCCAAGGTTTCAAGGTGAGGGAGTTCAGGAGGCAGGTTCCAGCCTGCATCTGCTTTGATAGAGGAGGAGCAGCTAGGGGAGACATTGGCCATTGCAATGAGATGATGGTGGGGAAGAGGATGGAGGGAAGATGGAGGGGTGAAGGTTTTTATAGTCTGAGAGGATGTCTTTGACATGTTTGAACTCTGATTCTGGAAGCCAAGAGTCTTCTTCAGCTGAGTAGCCCTTCCATCAGACTAGAAAGCAGCAGTTGTTTAGAGCTTCTTTATATTAAATCATCTTCTCCATTTTGTACTCTTCTTCTCCATCAATGAGATCAGGTGGGGGAGAGGGAAAGTTCAGGCCATGTATGTCATTTTTGTGATAGGGTGATAAGAGAGAGGTGTAGAATGTATTGTGAATCTTCCAGGTATGAGGGAGGCAGAGTTTGTAGACAAGCAGAGATAGTACCTGGACAATGGTAAATGGGCCTTTTCACTTGGGGGCAAACTTCAGGTGAGAGATAAGGCATTTTAGGTTATGGGCTTCTAGCCAAACCTTGTCACCTTTATGAAAGGAAGTGAATTTACCATGGGAGCAAGCTTTTATGACTTGTCTAGTGAGTTCATGAGCAGCCAAAGTTTCATCTCGAGCAGCAAAAAGGGTTTTTAGTCATTCTTCAACTGTAGGAAGGTTGGATTCAGCAATGATAGTAGGGAGGGGGTGAGGTTTGAAACCATAGGTGAGGAAGAAGGGGGATTTGCTGGTGATGGAGTAAGGGCAGTGGTTGTGAGTAAATTTGGTATGGGAGATCATCTGGGACCATGTGAAAGGGGAGTTGCTGCAGAAGATGTAGAGATAAGTTTTGACTTCTTGATTGACACATTCCGTTTCTCTGTTGGACTGAGAATGATAAGTGGTGGAGAGGGAGAGGTCATATTCAAGGAGTCATCTGAGTTCTTTGACAAAGGCAGAGGTGGACTGAGGACCATGATCCAAAATGATTTTGTTGTAAAGGCCAAACCAAGTGTAAACCTTATGGAAAAAGAGGAAAACAATTCCTTTGGTGGAGATGGATTTCTTTGTAGGGCAGAGAATCACCTCTTTAGTAAGCCCATGGTCTACCATAACCAAAAGACTGTCAAAGCCATTGGAGAGGAGAAGATCTGTGATCAAGTCACAAGAGACCTGTTGGAATGGACAGGGGCAGGAGGAGGCGATGGGTGACAAGGGGGGAACAGTGAGGTGGGTGTTTGCCTTGGCTGACTGATAGGAGGTGCAACCTTCAACAGACTTCCAAACAAATTGGGCAAGGCCAGGCCACCAGAATTCAGAGGCAACAAGTTGATGAGTTTTCAAATAACCAGGGTGGCCAGCAGTGAAGTGATTGTGATGTTGTTTAACAACAGATTTGTGGAGGTCTGGAGGAACAAAGGCCTGGCCTTGATAAGTGAGGATGCCAGTGTTGTACTGCCAGTCAGAGAGGTGAGAGTGAAATCAAATGAGGACATTGCCTGTGGTGGCACAGAGTGTGTCAAGCACAAGGGGGTCAGAGGTGGAGGATGCTAACTTTTCCTGGAGGGCAACATTAATTACATTGATGAAAAGAGAGTCAGGTAGGAGGGTGACATTGCCATTATCATTGTCAGTGGCAGGGAGGAGGTCAGGACGACAAGAGAGAGCATCTGGTGCTGCAAGGAAGGTTCCAGGGACATGGGTAAGGTGAAGGTCAAAATTGGAGATGTCCAATAACCATCAAGCCTGTCAATAGTTAAGCTTTTGGGGTTGGTGAAAGTATGTGAGGTTCTTATGATTGGTGAAAACCTCAACCTGGAAAGGGAAGCTATGGAGGTAATGTCACCATGCCTTGAGACCATGAATGACAGCAAGGAGTTCTTGGTCATAAATGTTGTAGTTTTATTCCATGGGAGAAAAGGATTGCAACAGGTAGGAGCAGGGATACCAGTCACCATTGGCATTGGTTTGAAGAAGTACACCCCCTGAAGCATATTTAGAGGCATCAGTGGTGATGGCGAAGGGTTAGGCTGGATTGGGGAGGTGAAGGATTGGCTGAGAGAGGAAGAGTTTCTTCAACTTGTTGAAGGAATCTTGGCAAGAAGGGGACCAAATCCAGAGTTGGTTCTTCTTGGTGTCAAGGAGACGGTGGGTGATGTTTGAATAATTGGTGATGAAATGTTGGTAGAAGTTGGTGAAGCTGAGGAAGGAGTGAACATCTTTGACTTTGGAGGGAGTTGGCCATTCTTGAATACCATCAAGTTTGACTAGGTCCATGGCAAGTTCATCTGGGTGAACTATCATGCCTAGATACTCAACCTCTGAGGCAGCAAATTTGCATTTCTCAAGTTTAAGATGAAGGTCAAGTTCCTGCATGTGTTGTAGGACATGCTTAATACATTCCTCATGTGTTTTGACATCAGGAGAGAAGATAAGGAGGTTGTTCATGTAGATGACAAGCCATCCTTTGGTGATCATGTCCCTGAAAGAGTTATTCATAAAACACTGGAATGTGGCAGGAGAATTGCAGAGTCCAAAGAACATGATGGTAGGTTCAAAAAGGTCTTTGTGGGTGATAAAAGCAGCTTTCCATTGATGTCCATCCTTGATGTGGACATTGTTGTATCCCTAATGGATATCAAACTTTGTGAAGACCTTGGTGCCCTTGAGTTTGTCAACAAGATCCGAGATGAGGGGAAGGGGATAGGCATCATGGACAGTGTGCTTGTTGATATATCTGCAATCCTGACAAGGATGGAGACCTCCATCCTTCTTTTTGATGAAGAAGAAGGGGATGGCTTGGGGAAAGTTCAATGGGCAGATTTTGCCAGCTTTGAGATTTTTATCAAGAAAGGCTTCTGTCACAGCTTTTTTGTCAGGGGAAAGGGGATAGAATTTACTGATCTTTGGGTTAAAAGATTCATCAAGATTAATCTTGTGGTCATAGGGTTGGATGGGGGGAATATGGTCAGTCACTTTCTTAAAGAAAACAGAGACAAAGTTGGCATATTCTTGTGGAAGAATAGGCCTGGGTTTGGCCTTCTCAGCCACCATGGTGAGCTTGGTGGTAGTGGTAAGTTTAGCAATGGTAGCATTTGGGACAAAGCAAGAGCCACATCGGATGATTTACTAAATAATTTGGATGTCATGATTTTGAAGGAGATGTTGTTGGTGAGTCTCCTTTTTCATGTAGTTAAAGAGTCATCCATCTTAGATGGTGTCAACATTGACATGATGAGGGGGTTGAGGGGTAGAGGTCATAAGGGTTGGAGGAAGAGGGGGTTGGGTGTGTTTCTGGTAAAGGCAGTCTGATTGATTGGATTCTAAAGGAATGGACAGCTTGCAAGAGGTCCAGTTGATGGTGGGGTTGACTTCCTTAAGCCAAGGGAGTCCAAAGATGATGTTCTCTTTTCCACAGTTGAGGACATAGAAGGTGACTTGATGAGCCACTGATCTAATGTGGACAAAGAGGGATGTGGTGAAGCAAATTTGGCCATTCTTGTTAGCAAATTGGTCTATATTGTTGACAGTGATGGGGGCAGCAAGTTTGATCTTTGGGAGTTTGTGTTTTTGAACAAAGTCCCAATCAATACAAAAGATTTGTGCTCCTGAATCAATCAGAGCATGAGTACCAACAGCTTTCAAATGTGAGGGTTCAATGATGTGAACAAGGATTTGCATAGACTGTTTGGTTATCAATGATACAAGTACAGATGCACAAGAAAAGGAGGGTTGTTGCATTTGGGTACACCCTCCATCTAAAAATCCAAGCCATGATTTTATCATCATCATCATCATCATCATCCTCTCTTAGCTGGGGAATTTCTTTGACCTTTCTAACCTTCTTCTTTGTGGTCTTCTTTGGCCTAGGGTTGTTAAAGGGGAAGGTGGGACATTCACTGGACAGATGACCAGTCTTTCAACATTGGAAGCAATGTTCTTTGGCTATACAGTGGCAATGTTCTTTGGGAGTGAGTTTGCCAATTTTGATGGCATCAACATCCATGACATTGGGGTCCTTAGAGGGGTGAGAAGAGGAAATAAATGAATGATAGGTAGAGGAGCCAGACTTGTTCCTCTTGGCAATGTCCTTGGCTTTTCCCCATTGGGTGAGGAAGTGAATAGCCTTAGAGTACCATTCACTAATCTTGGTGGGGATGGTATTCATGGACATAATGCAGTGCATGAGATAGACAGGGAGGGTGGTAGAAAAGTACCCAATAAGAACGTTCTTGTCCATGATCTCACTGATCTAAATCTTGTTGCAGAACTTTGAAATAAATAAAGCAAGTTTTGGAATTCCAGCATTGCCAGACATTCATTGGGTGGAGAGCCAGGTGATGGCCAGAGCTCAGGTATCATGGTGTTCAAAGGTGGTTTTAAAGGACTTAATAAAGTCATTGAATTTGCCAAAACCTATGGGTTGGTTGTTAACACCTGGGACAAAGGCTGCTTTGTGGAAAGAGGAGGCCCAGGTGAGGGCAGCTCTAGACTTCATGTAAAAGAGGGTGAAAGCAATTTTCTTTGCCTCGATGTTGTAGACCTTGTTATTGATAAGAAGATAGGTCTGGACACAGTCCAACCAGATAGTTGCCTCAGTGTAATTGCTGTCAAAGGCATCAGAGGAGCCAATACAAAGTTCAACTGGTTTTGAGAGGGTGAACATTGTAGGAGGGGGTGCAAAAGGTGGGAGGGGTTGGGTAGAGGCAAAAGTGTGGACAAGAGGAGGGACAGGGGTAGGATGAGGTGTTTGGAAGGGGAATAAAAGGGGGTGAGATATGGTTGAGGTAGGAGAGGGTGGTATGGGATTTTTGGAGATGTGAAGTGCTAAGGAAAGCTGGTGGGCAAGGTTGATGTCCTCCTGTTGCTCTGCAGCAGTGGGAAGGGTGGTGTCTGGGTCTAGATGAGAGTATTCAGAGGGGAAGGATGATGAGGACAAAGATTCAGAAGGTAGTTCAGTGGTGATGAGCCTATGCATGTGCAATAGGGCTTGTTCTAAAGCAGAGGGAGTTCTAGGAGGAATAGTGAAGAATCTGTAATGAAGACAGTCCTAAAATGAGAAGCTTAGTCCTTTTGTTATGCTTTGTCTGGGCAGGAATGAGCATAGACTCAAAAGAACTAGAATGTAGGGTCAAAAGTTCAGTGTAGTGATGAAAGACTTGCCACTAAGGGTCAAGGGTTCTTCCTGTTAGGACATATAGCAGGTGGTTTGAAGATAAGTCTGCCTACTGAAAAGATAGTAGTGAGTTATAATGAGGGAAGCAAAGGAAACAGGGTAAAATTGAGCAGGACTAAGCTAGAGTACAAGGGATGAGGTACTTAGACTTATATACTATGTAATGGAAAGTCATAGAAGGTTATGGAACAACTATGACTAAGTGAAGAATGTTTGCAAAGAATGAGAAGCAAAGATAACAAAAATAATGATGTGCAACAAACACATTGCATGTTCTAGAGCACTCTACTGACAGAGAAGCATTGGGTTAAGCCAATGATGATAAACATGAATGATAAAGGAAAAAAATAGGGGTGAATTGTAACACCTGCTATGTTGTTGTTGTTGAGGAGTAGGTGTGCTGTTGTGCACCCTTGCCTATGTTGTTATTGTCATGTGGTGGTCACATCACACCACATCATTGTTGTTGGGCTGTCATTCACCTGCTTCATTTGTCACCATCATGTGGTGGTGGCAAGCCAGGTCATCATCATCATGCAGTGGTTGCAGTGGTGGTGATGCACTGTTGGGTCACCATACCACCCCATCATTGAGGGGTGGGTACATTGCTGTGTGTCCTCACCTGTGTCATTGTTGTTGTGTGGTGGTTGTGTCACACCACATTGTTATCATTGGGCCCCCATCCACCCACTGCATTTGTCACCATCATATGGTGGTGGTATGCCAGGTCATCATTGTCATGCAGTGGTTGCAATGGTGGTGACACACCATTGGGTTGCCATACTGTCCACCATGTTGTTGTTGTTGAGGTGGTGGACATGCTGTTGTGCATCCTCACTTGTGTCTGAATCATTGCTGTTGTGTGGTGGTGGCAGCCCACCATGTTGTTCTCATGTGGTGGTACTGGTGGTGGTGGTGGTGGTGATGGTGGTGGCATGACATTGGAC
>JBBPUI010000412.1:0-22022 GCA_038094615.1 Heimioporus aff. retisporus
CCCCTCACTCCCCACTCCGCCACGCTGTCCGTCGTGGCAACATATATCATTCCCCCTTGCGGGTCGAAACACGTTCCCGCAATATCCAGATCCGGGTTCTGCACCTGCTCCGCCACGACCGTGGCTCGTGCGGTCGTTCGGCGGCTCGGGTGGGGCGAGTAACGCGAATTCGAGAAACGTCCAAGCGCTGTGTTACGAGCCGGGGAGGGTGACGTCTGCAGCGGAAGGTGGATGGAGGGCGGCGGAGAGGAAGGCCGGGAAGGAGCACGAGACACACAGTCTGCTTCTGGTTCGTCGACATCCATACCATCTACGTCTTCTCTTCCATCACCGTCGACGTCATTGTTGCCGAATATGTATGGACTGGCAGTGCGCGCGGCTGGCTGTGAATAGACATCTGGCCGGTGGGCGAGATACGCGCGGACCGCCCGACGAGAAAACGCTTCTCGAATGTTTTCTTGGACCGCGCTATCTCCAAGCGGTGGCCCGTAAATATCACCATAGTTGTATTCCTCGCCGTCCTCTTCATCTCGCCGCCGCGGCACGCGATGTGGGTGTCTCCGCGTGGACAACGGCCCGTGGTTGGAACTGACGTAGTACAAACTTTCTTCCACCGTGCGAATTACACGCGGCAGTTGCGCCGTTGGCCTACCAAGTGGTGCACCAGTCGGATGTGCGGCACCGGACGGCGCAGCAGATAACGACGCAGGACGGGTCGATGCCAACCGTGACGGCTCTCGCTCTACAACAGGAATGCGAATGATGTCTTCCGTCTCGAAAGTACGAGCATCGATCACATGAACGAGATTCGTATGCTACAATGGAGGTGAGTAAAGTCGGATATTTTCGGTCGAAAATAGACCCACCTCTGTGAATGTCATCACCTCATGTCCAGAGTGACCACGTGTACCACCAGCACCAAACTTGACGTTACGTGCGCCCCAGCCGGGCGCCTTGGAGCTGCCTCTTGTCCACTCCCAGGGGTCATCACTGAGCATGCTACTGTCCTCGCCGTTCCCAAGGTGGCCTACTGGCAACCTGGTTTTATCTGTTTGAATGACTTTCATCGGTTTCGTGCTTCGCACGTCCCAGACGGCCACGACGCCTTCTTGGGAAGCAACCGCAAACTTCATGCCATCGTGTGAGAACGCGGTGGAAAAGGATGCAGAGAGTGAGGCCGAGTAGAATCTGACGTCGGGAGGAGGGACGTTGAGAGTGACAATGGGCGAAAATGCGACAGAAGAACCTCCAGTGATGTGGTGGAGGTAGATCCGCGGCGAATCCCCAACGGACAAGAGTGTTCTCCCGTCGGGAGATATCGAAGCTAAGTGGGATCTGAGATCAATGCTAAGGGGGAGAAGGGGCGTAGACGTACAGTGATTGATAGCTTCTTCAAGCTTCAGGTTGCCGGAATGGCGGAGGTCGTTTAGAGATGATTGACGGCGGACTGGAACGTCGTAGAAGCGGATCGTACAATCATTGTTGCTGACGATGAGGCGGGGTTCGACGCTGCTCTCCGGGGACCTCGTCAGGCTGAGTGAGCTGAGCAGGACGGAGTTGTTGATCGAACCGTCCAGCTTCTTGTAGTACCGCCACAAGGCGTTAGTGCAGCGTAGCCGGGGTGAAGAGTCATCCCCCCTTTGAGGCTGATGTAGGGAAAGGTGGATTTCTGCCTCCTGGCCACCTGCGGCCAGAAGGATCGAGTCCGAACCGGGGAGCTGAATGGATGAAAGGGTATTTGGGTTGAACGAGAGGTCGGCGATGGCACGGGCAGTCTAGCGCGTGCGAGCGGGGAGTGAGACGTGGCCATGAGGAGTGTGGGGGAGCAACACACCGTGTCTGGGCTGTAGAGATCATGCTCTACGATAGAGTAGTCATGTACATAATTGACGAGACCGGGTTCGTTTGGACATATGATGAGATCGCGTAGCTGGCTAGATAGGCATAAGCGAGGGTGTGTACGTGTGGTCAGCGGAGACGCTCATGACGAGGAGGCACACGCACACATGGCCGATTGTGACCACGGCTGGGACAATGTTAGTGGGCGTCGCCGATGCCAGCGACGAAGAGTGGCGGGCCATTGGTGAGCCCGGACGTGGTACACTTCAAGTTGGATCCGCGCGACCTCATTGAAATATTACCCTCGGCCCGTGGATTATTACATAAATCATGTGAGATATCACGTGATACTGAGCCATTCGGCGGTTCGAACAGCGTTCACGAGCTTGGACATTGACCACGACGATGAGCGGCGAGGAAGCCACACAAGCGGTCACGGCTGCGAAACGACGACCGGAAAAAAAGCTCAAGCCAGCCAGAAAACAGGTCAAACCGGGCGACGTCGAGAAGACGGAGACGGTGCAGACGGGCAAGGAGTACAGTGAGTAGTTTCAGTGCGTACGCGTGAAAGTGGACTCTAATAATAAACGACAGACATCTGGTACAACAAATGGGCCGGTGGGGATCGTGAGGACAATTACTCAAAGTAGGTGACGCTAGGGAGGTACGGGATGGTGGATGCTAACCGTGAGTCAGCAAAGTAAAGTCACAGACGCGATGCAACATCAAGAAAGACATCGGCCTTACTCGTGCCAATCAAACTGGGATGCGATATTGTTGTCTCTTTTTTGCACGGGGCTGTTGTCCATATGGGTGGGAATGCAACTACCTGCATGTCCTCCCGGACCTCGACAACGCGCTGCCCGACAGCTCGAAGGACTGTTTTGCGAGAGACAAGTTTGCAGACTACCGAGATGATATGGGTGGGGTGGGCAGCTTTAACCGTCAGAACCGGACGCTGTACGTGGGTCGCATCAAGGAGACAGGGCCTGGGCCCGAGACGGAGGAAATTGTGATGCGGCACTTTAAGGAATGGGGAGAGGTTGAACGAAGTGAGTACATACTTGGAACGGACGTGGTGTAATGGCTGGCTGATGATGGATCCCACTAGTTCGAGTACTACAGTATCGAAGCGTTGCGTTCGTGACGTACGTATCCGAGAAGAGCGCGCAGTTTGCCAAGGAAGCGATGGCATGCCAATCACTGGACAATGATGAGATCCTGAATGTGCGATGGGCGACGGAGGATCCCAACCCGGTTCAAAAGGTGGCGGAAAAACGCCGACTGGAAGAGATGGGACAAGAGGCCATCAAAGCCCGCATGGATCCCCGAATTGTGGAGGCGATGCGGGCAGTGCGGGCGTTGGAAGACGGGGACGTGCTGGATGACGAGGGAGAGGTGGTTCTGGGAGAGGAGGACGAGGCGGAATTGCAGGGGATGAAACGGAGAAAGGTCGAGCACGCGGGAGAGGAGACCCCGAAGACGGAGGTGGGGGAACCCAAGGGACTGCTGAGTGCGGACACGCTGGAGGGACTCAGATACTTTGCCGAGATACGGAATCGGAACGGACCCGTGGTGGAGGTCAAAGCGGGGGCATCAACGGGGTTGGGTCTGTCTGGATATGGAAGCGACGGGGATGACTGACTCGGAGACTGTGTGTGTGTGTATCTTTCCTTGTCTGTTTTTTTTTAATATTTATTTTACGTTAGGCTTTCCAATGAAGGGTGCTGATTGTTTCATCGTGCGTGTTATAGGCGACCAATTGGGTGTTGTACTTCGCGTCCAGGGAACCCCCCAAGTGGCGTGTGTGCCTTGGCACCTTTGGCAGGCTTCCAACTGCGCATGCAGCCTCGTGCAACTTCATAGGGTCACAGCCACCAGCCAACATCTTCCCGCCAGAGTGACACAGCGTAGGAGAAAAGTAGCGCCTGTACGTGATCGCATGCACGAGTAATGTGGGTGGGAGGTGTGCACGTTGCAATCAATTTCGCCGCCGACAACGACGATATGAGTGGGGACCCTGTTCTGCCGAGCGCTCAAGCTCACGCCTTGGGGGGGTCGTTCCATGGTTGTCGGAGGGGTCGGGGCGGTGCCAACACGTTGTTCTAGCGAGATCACATGACCACTTTCCCTGGAAGACACAGCAAAGCTCTGTTCTGGATTTCGACGGAGAACGTTTTGCGTGTCCATCGTCATTCCGTCCCCCTTCTCCGACTTTTCTATGGGCGTCTCTGTCATGGCAGGGTCTTTTTTCTTTTTCTTTTTTTCTGTTTTTGCCTTGCCTTGCCACGCCTTCCTTTATATGCTCAAATATGGGCGCTCTCCCCTATATAACAAGCACCCGACATCCCGCTACCCCTTCCAGTCACCCCTGCCCCCATATCCTGTCCTCCCTCTCTCATGGACGCCATCTCCTCCTCCGTCCCCTCCATCCGCATCCTTGGCGCGGACGATCCCTCTGCCCTGTATGTCTTCTCCCCCTCCTGCCTTGCCCGTTGACTCATCTCCCCTAGCTATGACGATGGCAACATGTTCACCGACGAGATGAACCAGCTCCTTCAAGAGGCTGGTTTCTATGCCTGTCCCCAAGACACTCACACCGGTTGTGCGTCCCTTCCGTCCGTCTCGTGACGCCACACTCATACCTCTCATTAGTCCTCCCCAACCCTGTGCTCAATCCCTCATCCGAGCTCGAGGAGATCTCAGAGCTTTCCCATCTGAACACCACTACGATCCAGCCCCCCCTCACCGGTTTCTCTATCGCCTACCCATACTCTATTATACAAGAGAATGCCCCCGATCACGGCCTTTCCCCATCCCTTGGCAGCCCCATCCCGTCACCCACCCCCTCCATTGGCAGCTCTCTGTCGCCCTCTTCATTCCACGATCCTCTTGCCTTCTCCGACACCGAATCGTTCCTCCCCGCTTCACCTGTCAGTCCTGACAGTCCCTTCTGGCCAAACCACCCTTTCCACCACAGCAACACATCGCACTCTTCTCTCATCCCCATTGAAACCTTCTGCCCCACCCATGCATCACACTCCGACATTGGCCCTCACCGTCCCCGCTCCAGGTCCTCTCCTCCTCGCCACGGTCCTGTCGCGAGCAAGGCCATGCTCGAGGCCAACGGTCGCCGCCGCCGCCACCCTGCACAGTATCACTGCGATGAATGCAGCCAATCATTCACCGCACTCTTTTCCCTCAAACGTGAGCTTCCACTCTCGTTATTCCTCATCCTTGACTTACGAACGCCACTCCTCAGGTCACCACCAATCACACACCGGCGAGCGACGCTTCGCGTGCAGCATCCCTGGTTGCCCCCAGCGATTCTTTAACCAGAGTGACTGCAAGCGTCACGAGAAGAGCAAGAAGCGTCATAAAGATTTGATTGCATGATCGGTCTCACCCCTTCCGTCGTCACTCGTGACGTGTCGATCGATCACCCTTGCACAGAATCGGCCATCGCTGTTATCCTCGATCTATGACTATCTCATCTCTATATCTATATTGCATCCCGAGACTCTTTTTCTGATTTCTCACCTACCAATATACGCGGGACGACCTGATACCCTTGACAATACCCACTTAAATTGCAGATTACCTTTTGGATTGTTTTCCTAGTTCGCGTTGTTGTTCCCGTGTTCCCTTTTGTTTGTCTGCTAGCAATTCTGTATTAACTAGATAACGATTATCAGCAATGAACGCACGAGTCACATTCGAATACGCGGGTCCGCCACAAAGTCAAGTCATCGAGACTCATCCGAGCCTTCCCACAGACATAGCCACACCTATGGGTGCCCTGCACCGCATCTTACGTGGCGATGTCACCGTCCCATGCGTTCATATACCCCAGTCGGGCTCATTGTGGCCGGGAAGGGGAACATGTAAACTGTCGAGCAGCACCCCATTTTCCGACGAATCGCATTTACACCCACCCCCACTGGCCATCCGGGGAGGAATAGAACGCCGACATTCTAGAACTATCCCGCGACGCGGCACCTACCGAGTCCAAAATCAGAGACAAATTAAACGCCGCCCCCGGGCGGCAAGGGTATGCACAAAATGCAACATCCACGTACATAGCCCTCCAGGTTCGGCCCCCGTCTCTGGCGCCCTCCCTCCCCGCGTCCGAGGACTTTTGATATGCATATAGCACAGGTCTTACGGGACTTCCGAGTCCGCCGAGCGAAAAATGCATGGCGGAAACGGGTGGGGGAGGTAAAAGTACAAGGGTCGCCACGCGCGTTGCGATGACCAATCACGTATACGAGTACGAATTGTGGGGTTCGTCGGCTCGTGCCGTGTGGATGTCGCGTCCTTCATCCCCTGTCCCCTGTCCCCGTTCCCGTCTGCGTCTGACACAAGAAACAACAACACGAAAAAAAGAAAGCGCCACGGCCAAGACTGTGACGGAATGGATGCTCCGAGGCGTGCCTTGCCCGCGCCGCGGTGCGTAGTTATCATGTGGCGTGTCACTCGGGGGCGCTGGACGTTGCGGATGGTGTGATCCTGGCGCCGGTCGAGAACCGCTGCGGTGGGGCACGCAGGCCGATATCGCAGCTCGACAGGCCCCCCTGCCCGCGCGTGCATGTGATGAAGAAAGCACAGTCGCGAGAGCAGCAGGTCCCATCAAGATGCTCCCCCACATGAGCGGTCCGGCGTCTGGGTGGAACAAGATGGAATGATTCATTGCACCCAACTGTGCTGCGCACCGCATCCGTGATGGCATGCACGGCGGGTCATCACCCAGGCCGATCAATAAAACGCAGTTAGGGAATTATACGACACGCGGATCAGCGAGCTCGGTGGTAGGACGGACAAGAAGGAAAAAAACAAAAGAAAGGAGGGAAACGCTGAACGGAGACGAGTACGCGTATGACCATCTTTGCTTCATCTGAATGCCGGTGGTCGGATAATGCCGTGGCGCAGAGTCATATCGTTTTCTCCATCCCGGGACGTTGCGAACCCGCAAGCCAGGCGATGAGAAATCCGAGATCATGATGCATGGGGCATCGCTGCGCACGACGGCTGCTGCGCGCAGTGATCGGAGGCGGTCGTGGGTTTTTCTCGACGCGGTCACGAACAAATGGAAGGAAGAAGCGGAAGACCGTCGCTGTCGCGGCAGGCTCGTGCGGGTCTGCGCGGATCTTCCACCGCCGCGCACGCGCGCCTAACCTGACAGCGCGAATTGATAAGTGGCCGGATAACGACACCGTTCACAACGCACTTAGTGTAATCGCCGAGTGCGATGCTCCTCCGAGGGTCGGGTGGGCTGATGCCATGGAATCGAGCGCGTATGTGTGGTAACATGACTGGTGTGGGATAACTTTCAAGTGCGAGAGCGCCGTGCACTCGGAACAAATTGGAAGGGATGTAGACACAGCCATTCAAGCAAGCGAGGGATCGTCGGCGTGCTTTTTCGTCGATGGCCACTGCGTAGTGGATTATGTGCGGCGGCACGCTGGGATTACACATGAGCTATCCCTTCCTTGGGGGACATGGTGGGCGCATGTGAACGAACTCCTTTGTTATCAATCGGGTATCATAGGCCTCATGTTGCATGATCCGTATCGAGGGCGCTAGAAGTGGCGGCTGTGAGAGAAGGACGTATCAGCCTTCCAGCGGTAGTAATAGCGGTGCTAGGTGGTAGCATCGTATGTTCCGTCGAACGTTGGCAGTGGTGTACGTCATCTTACGGTGTCACTCCACAAACAAGGGGACCCACAATTGTCCCCACCAATGGGTGCCCCGATCAGGTTCAGGACCAGCGATCGCGATCACTGCAGAACAGATGATGCGTCTCCAATTATGAGGGACGCAAGGCAACCTTGCGTGACAGGTCCGCGCCAGTGGATTGGTCCCAACCTACGGGAACGCGGCTTCTTCGTGCACACCACCCAAGCTCTCCAGCCTGTTGGAATCACGCCGCAAGGCCCGCAGCCGACATGAATGTTGTTCCCGGCTCAAAGTTTCAAACTTTTTGTTGTTCAATCATGATGTCGTCATCGGCCAGGCACTTCCTTTACGATCTCGAGGCGTTGCGATTGCACCTTCATGCACGGGATCCGCGGGGACCTTCGACGTGAGTCTGGCTTGTCCGTGGCGGCAGAGCCCGAGCGAACGTGAGCGATCGTCCCGCCTTGCGCGCGTTCGCGATGTTTTCGCAGTCGCTTCGTCCAGCGTTACAAAGTTGTAGAAGGTCATAGAAGGTCGACAATAGCCTTCCTAAGCACTGCGTCCACTCGGAGACAAGCTGGTCGACGAACGTAATGTGCTGTGGCGAATCAATCAAAATACTTTATCCACGACTCCAAGTCCTTGTTTGGAGCCGTTTTGCCTGATATGCCTACCATCTTAATCTCCACGACACGCCGCATCTTGCGACAACGCTCGGCAGTGATGTTCAAGGTTTAGGATCAGATTTGAACAAAAACGGGAATGCACAATGCTTTGAAGCAGCCTGTTGTAGTCGAATGGTGATGAATTTCCCACGAACGAGACTGTGTAGACTTGGAAGTGTATCACAAGTCTGCGCACCCATTGTCAAATTGTGCATAACGCATCCAAGCCAAGGACCACTCGAGGTAGTTTATTCACAGAGGAAAAAACCGGCTCGCGGGTTGTGAATGCCATTACAAAGGACTATGGAGACTCTAAGCGGGGGTTCACATCTTTGTTTTACTTTAGTGATGGTGGGTTTCATGGTGTTCAGGACCATGGTAGTCGAGCTTGTACACTACAAGGGGTTTAGGAAGGTGGAAAAGAAAAACATAGAGAACGAGCACTTACCGGAACCACACTCTGGGCAACGGCGGTTCTTCTCGCGACGGAGCGTAAACCAATGAAGTTCGTGTGAATCTGCAGGCGAACCAGTGCAACCAACGATGCGCTCAGTGTCCTATAGAAACGTGTCGTGATGAGTTGTACGAAAAGTCGACAGAAGCTGCACCCACCAGAGAGTACACCTTGATGGGATCTTGGTGGGTGCCTACGCGGCTCGCGTCAAGAGGTTGCAAGTCAAAGGCTTCGTAGCCTTCCATTTCACCCATGAGCTGGAAACGTTCGAGACCTGTGGCCTGTTGCTCATCCGTGGGGATTTCGCCCGTTTTTCCGCCTGAACCGAAAAGTTGGGGAGGAGGAGCTCCCGAGAGACGAGCAGCAGTAGTGGACAGTGAGCGTAACGCGGTGGTATTGGCCGGGCGGGCAGCGCGGAGGGCCACTGGGCGAACGGCGCGGAGAGCGGTGTTGAGCATGACCAGCTTGGAATAAGTTCGATGGTACAAACCGGGACGAACGTGACTCGGAAACCGTCTTGTCACACGTGATGCGTGACAAGCGCAGAAAACGTTCTTCCGCACCGCAACTTGAAACACGAATTAGAGTACATACTTGCTTCAAGCTTCAAGGTCACTCCAATCATGGCCTACGTTGCGCTGATGTGCATCGTCATGCACTCGTTTTTTTTATTGGTTTAAAAGCTTGAAATCCTGCCGATACAGATGCATTTGACAATCGGCATCAGCGCTCCATCGGAATCCTGCCTTGCCATATCAGGCATACGTTCAATATGAACATTACGCTCCGCCGCGCGGTAAGCGATGGATTTTAGACATACGCCGACAATATACATAAATTGTGACAGATTGTTTTTTTCGTGCCCGCCCCCTTTCACCTTCTCTCCTTTCTTTTCGGTCTTGTTGCGTTCGCTTTGGCCGGGCCCAATGGCAACAACCTATGTCTCGCCTCGTCCAGGCTCCCCAGAATCCGCCACGCTGGTCGTTCTCCAAGCCTACGATGATCCAACGACCTCCCACCACAGCTCGTCACAGGCCGTTGGCAACACTCAGCCTGATATCCCAGAAGACGCCGGCACAGTTGAATCTCCCTCTCGATCTGATTTCAGACTGTCGACGACGTCCTATTGCTCCACCGTCAGCTTGGTTCCACCACACCCCGGTTCAGATAACTGTTCCCGCCCTCGCGCAGAGTTTAAAGAGTCGCCCTTTAGATGGAATTACCCGTCGTTGCCGGACCTGTCGGTTGTTCAACAGGCATCCAATTCCAATGACGTCACAAATAACGGCGAGAAGCCTGCCATGCGTATCTGGGAGGGATGGAAGGTTATACTATGCTGCTCTTGTAGGATTCAAATGAGTTGTTCGCGCTTGTCTCAGAGCATTTATCTTGTCGTACATGCAGGGTTTAACCTCTTGCTGTTGCTCATGCCGGTCACGGTGAGTCCGTTCACCGATAATCACAAGTGGGACTAATCGACCACAGTGGGTTCTCAGTTCAATCTCGGAAAAACATCACAAGGTGGTGTTTACTTGTGAGGACCGCTCTTTAGCCTGAACACGTATATTGTCTAAGGAATCTAGTTTGTATTCTCTCCATGATCCCGCTTGTCAAGGTATTCTTTCAGTTTTGCTGTTGCTTCGCATCGTTCACCTGAAATAGCTCCATGACCTCTCGATCAAAGAGCTAGCCATCAGATTTGGGGGATCCAAGACCGGGCTTCTCAACGCAAGTATGGTACGTGGGCCACGCAACATTTTGTATTTGGTCGAAGCTAACTTGCCGCTTCTCAAAAATGAGAGTAACACGTATGAGATCTCATTCATGAATCCTGTTGAACGACTAACTGTTTCTCTGTAGCGTTGAACTAGTAATTGCGGTCAGTGTCCTAGTGGTCAGCGTCGTTGATGATGTCAGTAAGTTGTGATACACAGATAGCAGCCTTGAGAAAATGCGAACTCCGAGTCGTCCAATCATCATGTTTGTATTTTTTTTTACCGCCATAGTCCTCTGCTCATTTCCGAGGGGGCAGTGATCGGCTCGATGTTGAGTAAACTCCGTACGGTATTCCTCTTATCGCATGAACACAGGTTTTCTTGACTCTTCTTCATTAGTGCTCGTTCTTGGAATGTGTTTCTTTGCTGGCGGCTTGCGATTTTCGGAGCAAGGGTTTGACCAGAGTGAGTCAGAACATGAGGCTGCCATGGCCAGTTCTGACCAACCGAAACAGCTGCGACTCAGATCCATTCTTCGCTTCTTAGTATCAGTGTCAGTGCATTGCTTCTACCAGCGGTATACCACTTTGCACTCAGTGGTGTACGGGACTCGATTGGCATAGAACAGCGAGAGGATATACTCGAAATGAGTTACGGAGCGAGTATTTTTATCTCACCAGGGTATGCAATAACTCACTCGATCCTTCAGGTGTCCATTGTTCTCCTCTTCAGTGAGTGAGCTGTGGTGGTCCCGAATGCTATGCATCTAACCTTTGATATAGTCTATATGCTTTATCTCCTCTTCCAATTTTGGTCGCATCGACATCTCTACAAAGATACGAAGCAGAGAAGCAATAGGTTATCTGTCAAGATTCCAATCAATCCACGCTTCATTTCAGAGAGACGGATATTCAGCAAGGAGACTATCAGGACTTCCCACTCGGATTCGGAGTCTTTGCGTTGGAGGCCGTCCGTAGCCACGGAGTCAAGGATGGCCCCATTTTTGAGAGCTCCGAGTCGACAATTCGGCCTCCGTTCGCCTTCTGAAACGACCCTGGTTACTCCCTCGTACAGCGCGTCGGTCAATGCAGAGAAGACTATTGATTCCAATCCTACAGTCCGTTTGGTCACACAAGCACTCAAGGACTATAACGGCCGAGGCCCATCTGGGGCCTCTGGATCATCTTTACCGACATCTTTGGGAGGATCTGAGGACGAGTTACCAAATCAAATCGAGGGCAATCATCACCGTTTACCCGAGCCCATTTTAGACGCTGCAACGATCCCGCCGCCTGGTCGGGAGTCTACTCTTTCAGCAAAGAGCGAGTCGCTCATAGAGCCGAGATTGAGCTTGACTATGACTCTGTTTCTTTTGACTGCGGTGACGATTGTGAATCGTATCTGTGTAATTCGAAATGCAAGTGACTAAAACAAGTTTTTTTTAGTTGGCCTCGTTCAACGCAGAAGAACTTGTGGAAAGCATGGACGGGATCAGCACAACGATCAGCAAACAGTGGGTCGGCTTAATTTTGCTCCCGGTGGTCAGTTCGGTTGCAGGTAAGCCGCATCGCATCCTTGACGCGTCAATTCCCGAAATTCATTCGCTGCGAAATAGAGTGCGTTACTGCGATGAACGTCTCTGTGAAGGATCAACTTGGACTCAGCGTAAGCGTTGCAGTTGGGTCCGCAATAGTGCGTTTTTTGTTTCGTATCATTCCTCCCTTGCAGCCGGTCGCTTATTGGCTCTTCAAACGAAAGCAAATCACGCTATTCATCATTCCGTGAGGCTATGTCCGATCCGTTGGTCCGTCGTCTGACGACATGTTGAAAGTTTTATGGTAACCCTTGGTTGGGGACTAAACAAACCGTTGGCACTCCTATTCGACCCGTTCGAGTCCGTCGTGAGTGGTCTTCATGGAGAGACTCGGTCGCAGGCTTACCACCTTTTTTTCAGGTACTTTACATCTCCGGCAGGTAGCTTCCTTGGGTCATAAAACCGTTGCTAATTCAGGGATCACGCAACAGTTCAGACAATGTCTCACGTTGTCGCAGACGGGAAATCTAATTGGCTTGACGGAGCAATCCTAATATGTGGGTGTCCTTGAAGGCTTGACCGATTACAACGAATTCATCTGGAGGACAGCGCTATATGTGATCATCGCAGTTTCGTTCTGGTATTATCCCGGTGCTTTGAATCAGTATGCTGACGCGACCATAATACTGATGACCCATCTTTATCAGGTCAACCGAGCGAAATTGCAGTCTGCGCCGTCAGTATCTGAAATGGCACTTATATGCATCATGGACATTCGCACACGATACATCATGTATTCATCCCATCATCTTGATCGGCCATGTATACGTCCTCATTCCTTTGCAACCCATTTTTATTCAATTTCCTTTACAACCTTACTATTAGATGTGTCCGTTTAGCCACTGAATATTTGAATGTTCAACTATAGATAATAACGATCACCTGAATATCAAACCAATCAGGCGAATGCGAGATTGAGAGAGGTGAGACGTACCAATATGGCCCATGCCTGGCTCCATGATCCAGACTTTGCGCCCGTCGCCGTAATGATGACCCTCGCCTTCGGAGTGATATTGCTCAAGCCAGGCTTCTCGCAGACGTTCGTCGACGGCTCCCGTGACTATTCTCACTTTCGGGAAGGCCTTGTGGAGTACCGATAGGCCTCCACTACGAGCCACCAGGAACGTGACAAAGATGATGTGATCCTGTCGAACACCATGGTCCAGGAGAGTGCGGATGGCCATGAACGCAGACGCGCCCGTGCCGATCTACTCTTCACGTCAACAGACGTGATGCGGGGAAACCTGACCCAAGACCACGTGCCTGTGCATCCAACAGGAATACCCATGTATCGGCCGCGGTCTGTCGAGCGCGAACACACTTGGGCAGCATGACGTGCAAGAGAAGCGGTTCGCCCGTCTTTGCGTCCGACTGCACGAGCAAAGAACCGATAGTGACGTCGCTCAATACGCGCTGCAGGCCCTTTTCGAGCGGACCTCCGCTGACACGTTCATGTGAGTCGAGGTTGCGAAAAAAAGGGTCGGCCGACTCACGATCGAATGATGGAGACACCACAGATATGCTAGGGGATCTGTTGAGTTTCGGAAAAATGCGGGACGATGGGCGTTGGGGCACACCTTGACATCGAGTTCTTTGCCGGACGTTTCTGTCTCTGTCGGTGTGATGATGACCTTGTCTCTGTACGGAAGGAGTTCCATGGCCTTCTCGACCAGGTACGTGGCAAGTCTATCGACAAAAAAGATAAAGTCCTGCCGGAGAGCTGTCCCATCTCGTAAGATGGTATAGATACCCTAGAGAAATGTCAGCCGTTATCGATTGCGTGCATCGGACCAACCTTCAGCTGGGGCGTCTGTGGTAAAACGATCATATTCAACACTTGATTATTGCCATTGGCTGTGAGGCATTTGTCGATGCTCGAACAAGCCATGTTCTTGCGAAAATGCCGCGCACGTTCGTTCATCTGGCGCCTGACGTGAGTAGAAATGAGATCTATTGCAACGGAGTTGTTTGAGCCAGGAACGACCTAAAGGAGTTAGATCCGGGATCAGAACATGCAAACGAGCATAGCAACTCACAATATCTGCGAAACGTGAGGTTGGAAGAACGAAGTTGTCGAAGGCTGGTTTCACATAGCGAAGGTACCTGTGATCGAGGTGAATGCTTCATCCCAAGCCACAGGTGGCAAGAAACAAACTGTTCGAGCACGCCCTCCACACTTCGACCTCGTTCTTTAACATCTCGTTGAATGCGTCGTGCAAGCATTAGATCGGAGTCACATTGAACAAAGACCTCAACAAACGTTAGGGAGCAAGACGAATACAAAACGTGGATATAAGTCTCACCTTAAGGTCATATAAAGCCCGCAAGGCTGGATCATGCAAGGTCATGATACCCTCGGCTGACAGTACGTTCAGACCCGAATATTGCAAAGATGTTACTATACCATACCAATGATTACCGCGGCACCATACAGGTATTTTGTCTCGTCTAATCGTTGATGATCCGCAAATGAATAGACTGGTATATTGGTTTGCCTGCACGCCTTCAAGTCTGCAATGCACTGTACAAGGGGATTCACCATCTATGTGATGCCACCTTGGATCCCCGGAGCTACGTACAGTTGCAAACATGGGCATGTCGAGAGCATCGGGGTGATCAAAGTCGAATCGGTTCGCATGAGCAAGCGCGATTTCATCTTCCGAGTGGTATTTATAGAAACTATCCTGTTCGATGATGAGCACATGATCAGACGAATCGTCGTCATCCAGTAAAAAGTTGCACACCTGGGACAGAATTACAACGGTCGGCACGGATCCCAATGACTTCACGATTTGTCTAGCAACATGAGTCTTGGAGGAGGAAATCAATGCTCCATCGTTCTGTATCCAGGGCAAAAGTTTACCTTTCCACTCGCCGAGCCTCCTACAGCGGAACGCCCCGAATCAGCTAGATGAGCTGTGAAAGACCCGATAGTGCTTACCTGCTATCCCAATGACGAAAGCGTCACATATGGGAAGGCCACTTTCGCCGTACCTTGCAGAGGGCCAGTTAGAGACTGCTCTACGATACCAGCAAGCTCCGAAATTTCACCAGGGTGGTCTTCCGTGAGACTTGAGCAAGATATTTTTCGAATTCCTTGCTTGGAACGACTGGGTAGCGTCATGATGCTCCTTCGCCGCGTCGTACCGCTCTTGCAAGTCTTCACCCAACATGGTCGAGGTGAAGGAAACCACCCAAGGTACCTGAAACTGTTTGCAGTGCAAACTGCAGGTATTTGTAGTCGTCGGCTACAGGAAGAAGAGTCACGGTCGCTTGATCATAAATCGAGACCTGAGCGGTCGAAGCAGGGGCGCGGCACTACTACTTTTACATACACCACCCTCAAACGTCCAGCAAAAACTCGGCGACACGGCTCCGCCGTTTCTCTTCGTCTAGTCGTTCGCTAACCCATAACTCGCCGTTTTCCGGCACCATCAACTGCCGATCACGGATATGTGGCTGCGCCGGCCTTGCAGAGGCCCACACAGGCAAAAGCGCAGACGATGATGTTAGACCGCCCGGAGCGACGTTTGATGGCGTGAACTTGGACCCCCTGGTGCCTTTGCTTGTGAACATGGTCCGACAGGAATAGCAAAGGTCCCCTGTAATTGATGCATGTTCGTTGTTCGTGCCTGTTATGTCGGAGTCACCCGAGGGCGCTAATATGGGCATATGAATGAGATCTGGGCCAAGAAGCTTCGTATCCAAGTAAGACCCTATTGCGATGCGACTCTTCCAATCATCTAGCCCTGCTTGAATGTAGCTGCATGTTCTCAGTAACTCATTCCTCCTATTAATCATACACACTGACCACTGGCAAATGATGCATACCCCCTGAGAGGCACTTTTGGGTTCCAGCTTGGCACAGGTACGAACTATTGTCGAAACAGTCGACGGATAGTCTTTTTCCAATCCAACGATAAAATCTGCGCAAAAGTTAGATTATGATTCCGGATTGCAACAATCACTCGGCACCTTTTGTCAGACCAGGAATACCAGCGGTAGCACGTGCCCGGTTGTCTCTACCAACCACACAGATTCCATTCCACCACGCGAACATTGAGCACTCTTTCATGGTCACATCCCTAAGCGGCCGGACTACTCGTATGGCGTCCTCGTCATCTTTTGTTGCTGGCGTGCCGCTCTGCCACGTTTCTTGAATTTCGTCCAGTATCGAATGACCGCCTCCCTTGGAAATACAGGAGATCAAGGAAATCGAAAGACTGGTCAATGACGTTCCGAGCAGCAAGTGCGATGCCCGACGTGACCGGGCCGTGTACAATAGCAAAAGACGAACGAGGATTCTGATAGCACTCGAGACGGCCGTCGGCGTGGGCAATGATTCGAGATACGTGCGCAACGCATCAACGGGGGCAGTATCACGAGCCGGGGCGCGGCGCAATACTGAACATCATCAGCATCGCATAACCCAAGAAAGCGTGCCTTGAACTTACCTTCGGTAAATAACCCGTCTTTCCCCAGTTCAATCGCAAGTCGTGACCTGTCTTGATCCGCAGTTGAGACCGAACGCCACCATGAGTCGTCGAATGCGTATTCAATGCGAAGTGGAATGAAGTCAAACTTTGGATACGACGCCAGAGCATCCGTGATGTCTTTTGTTCTGTCACACGCCTGCAATTCTGGTAATAGTAACAATTGCGACGTAGACGTTTCGCACCTCTGGAAATGCGCTGCACACTTCCACATAGCATATCACACACGATGCCCATACGTTTGCACTCCGCGGGTGCTTGGTACCCCCTCGTAAACTGTCATTCGGGGAAGACTCGTCGGTAAAGTATGTTTTATGGACCATGTCGAGGAGAACGGATGAACCGAGACCACCGGAGAAGCCGACCACTAGGGAGCCAGAAGCTTTAAGTTTGGGTCGTTTGGAAGTACCGGCATGGGCGTTGACATGAGGCTCCAGGGACCGCCGAAACTTCAAGGTTACCAGGGGAGTGAAGCACTCCCTGAAAATAGTTTGTAAAGATAACAAGCGCAAGGATATCGATGGTAACTTACTTGCAATATACTGCGTGTCGTATCACGATCTTTCCGGGGTTCGCCTTGCACTTTATGCAATCTCGCCCTTTGTTGAATCTGAGACGCCCTGAGACGTGATCAATGCATGTGTTAGGTGTCGTCATCCACTTACGAGGCATAAGTTCATCGTGGTCGCTGGATGGATTTCCGGTACCACACGACGACATGATGGCGATAACCAACAATCTTATCAATCCCATTTCGGGTAGACATTCAACCTGTGGTAAAGAAAGACCCATAAAGGGCAACCCTCCTTTGGCTCCACCTTCAGCTACACGATAGACAAACATCTTGGCGAGTAGCAATGCGGCCTCTAGTTAAACTATAGCGCTGTTCTTTCATGGGTACGGTCGTCACATTGACGTGTTTGGACTGGTGAGTTATATTTTGCATTATTGTAGAAATCAAGTAATGCAGTAGAGCGTAGTACTATTCCGTCTTTCGGCTTACTCGACTCACTGTCTACTTCTCTCAGGCATTTCAAAATATGAGCGACATGGACCGAGAGTTATCGTGCAACCCCCATACCCCTCTAATTCCACAAAGGTCTAGCCTCCAGTTTACTATTTCTCAACAAACTCCCTGTTGGATCGATACCTGGTATGTATCATGGCCGAGTCGGTGATCGATTACATTGTACTTGTTCTTGCAATTTAGACTAGGTTTTACCTGCCACATGCGGCTGACGGTCCATGTCGCAATCGGCATCCAGCATTCCTCGACTATAAGGATAGTCCCTCCTGCTTGCTTCTCTTCCTTGAACTCGCTACAGCATATCGGTTTCCTGCATTCGGACTTCTACCTACTGGCTACTCCAGCGCTTCTACATCATGACTGTCAACGTTATCAACCCCTTCAAGCCCAAGACTTCCAAGCCCATCGGCAGGAGCATGACCTGTCGTGACACGTATCCAGGCTATTTCCCCTCAGAGAATCCCACTCTTTTCTCGGGAGAGAAGATTTGCAGGTTTGATACTACTACCGCTGTCGTAGATGTGGACACGCCAGAGCACGTGGTAAACAGGGTCACTCTCATGAAGTATTAGCGTTTGACACTGGACCCTCAGAAGCCCGTGCAATCTTTGCTATACCATGTGCGCGCAGATTTCGCCGCGCAAAGCCAGAAGACCATTCTCTGCAAAGTCAAGTCTGTGAAGAGAAGCATCTCCAAGCTATTCAAATCAACTGGTTCTCCGCCCATCGAGTCTTTTGTCGCCTCCAGCGTCGAGGCTCTCAAGACGTCTGCGTATGCCAAGTCTGATGTTCTTGAAATCTCCGCGTACGAACGTATCACTCCCACTGGGCACGATTTGGAGGCAGTCACCTGTCGCATCACTTCCAACGAAGATGTGACCGATGGGCGTCACGAAGACTCGTCCATCACCTCTTGCAGCATCGTCGAAGCATCCTCCTCGTCCATCGAGCAGCATTTCACGACGCCACTGTCCTCGTTTGGCTCCCCTGTTTCGATATCCTTACTCGGTGAACTACATGCAATCAAGGAAGAGAACGAGAGAACAGAAGTTGTCGAGAACACGGAATGGAGAGAGCTAGCCACATCTACCTCAAACGCATCCCAATCGAGCAGCGATTCTGGGAACACCGTTTATTTGTCCACCAATAGTACACTTTCAGCTCACGTAACTGCCGGCGAAGTCGATCCGGTCAACTCAGCGGCACAGACCTCGTCTAACATTAGTTCCTTTGCGACTAGTGTTGACGCAAACGACAGTCACCACTTCTTATCCGGTGCACCTCGCACGCTTCGCAGGGTGCCACGCTATGAAAACCTAAGGGTAGGCTACTTTGGTCCTACTTGATGGCACCTTTACTGATGCTAACTCAGAACATGGCGAATCGTCATCGTGACTTATTTTATTCTGATGCGTGCCTCAGATCGTCCGATTGCGCTATTCCGGACGGTAGCACTCATGTATCACGACCGTGTAAATCAGCGAACTCAAACTGCGACAATCCAAAGGTAAGCGATCAGTTTTTTTGCCCATGACGACTGTTGATCCGCTACAACTAGAATGCGTTTTTATCTACTACGTTCAAGATGCATATCCCCTCGATCTTCCAGATGAACAAGTTCAAGAGGTTTCTGGTGAGGGTATTATACCCTCGACGTGCGCTCGATGCTCATTCTTAATATCGAAGATACGGCTGCGTGCTAGATGTCGGGAGACCATTCATATCATGCAAGGGACGCACGCTTCCAGAACATCAAGAACACGAAGCGAAACTCGGAAAGTGTCTGTATCTCGCGGTCGCCAGTTTTTACAGAACACATTTCACCCTTCATCTCGCGTGCGAGCGCACGTTTTTGTGAGATCGTCATATCGGCCATCACCACTCACTACCCCAATATGGTCGTGTGCCAAAATCACGCGACCGGGATCGAAGGCGAAGGAACGCCGGAAGATGGCAAAACAATCTACGAGAGCATTGAGGGCACGCCTTGAGTCGATGGACATCGATCCCTGGTCCTAAATACAGGTCCTTTTTCCGGTGCGCCATCGTGGCGCCTTTTTCCCGTCGCAAACTAATCGGTTGGGCAGTTTCTTTTTTCAATCCATGTTAAACCTTTCGACACCTACAAACAGGAGTGTCCTTCATACCACATTTTCAGAGTGCTCAACAAGGTTCCTCCAGAGTACTCTTCATCCCAAGCCCCAGATACCCGAGATTTTCAAGCAATACCACTGACCGATGTCTTGTCTATATCATGTTCTCCGCGCCCCACTCGAAATACTGTTCGGTATTGCTGCTCGATTCTTTACTGGTAAGTTTATGTTTGCACCATGTCGAATGATTACGTGACTCCCGGCCTTCTCAGTTGTCATGTCGCCTCCTTCGCTTTTCCTCAGCCACGGGATTTTTGCTTCAGTTTATGTCTTTATCAGCGTCATCCGTCGACTTGTTTCCTATATATGATGTTATGCACTACCACGGTTCTGTTTCGGATTATGTCCTATGTAGTTTCCTGAGACCATCTATGTCCATTTATATGCATGTACGTATCAGTTGGAAAAGGTTTGTGAGTTACACCAGGTTGGTGCCACTTCTGATCAAGGTGCGGCGAGTGGCGAGATCTTAGTATCATCTGTTCACGCGTCTCGCTGTGGCTGGAAGGACCCAACCCAGCCTGGCCGAGATTCGAACATACAGTAGCGTTCAATTACGTTTTACAATCTACTTGCCTCGGAGCACGGTGGAGCCGATTTCTGTTGTGTCGCGAGCGCTTTCACCTAATTGGGGTAAGTGTCCTCCCCAGTGAAATCAGAGTCGGACACTCATGACACAGATGAAAGGAACGAAAAGAATGACCATCCTCGTACGAACGTCGTCCCAGATCTGCGCGTCGCATCTCACCCACAATTTCCCGACCTATTTAAACACCAGGCATGTTATTGGACCAACATGATATCAGTATGAACACGGATGAATCTCGTCGGACTCGTTGATTTCTCCGGGAATAAGCAACTCCACTGTGGCCTACATATGTTGGCACGTCAAGGAGGCACTCCCGAGTTGTTCACCACCCCATGTTCGAACATCCGAGGGTGAGTCGTGCTGCTAAGCGCTTACCTCCTGTGATAGTGAGAGCACGAGTATATTCATTAATCTTGTTTCCACGTGGCTACTCTATGAAATCAATGCGTCAGAAACAAGGCTCATTGGATGGCGGGCTTGCGTCCACTCCGGTCGATGGTCATTTGAGGGATATAATCAACGGTCCCTGTGAATGGGATTACCTGGCAAGAGCGCAGTCATAAAAGTGTTGACACGCACATGCAAAAAGCTTCACATCTTGCGGCCCTTGGTAGTCGTTGTCAAGTAGTGATATATAGGCGACAGATATGAGGATCGGAGACCCGATAAGAATGCTGGCGTCTTTCTTTCTTCACGACGAATGAAAAAAAAAAACCGGGTTGAATGAATCCTTTTCGGAGTATATAACATGGCACCTGTCCTCTTTGAAAAAAAGTGACTTGTCAGTCCTTGCCGGAAGGGGTTTGTCTTCATAATAATTCCAAGAGAAAAAGCTACGCGGAAACACAAACGTCGTGCATCGAGCAGTGCCTCGGATAGGTTGATGGCCCTGCTCTTTGCCTGTAGTGAGCACCGTCTACGAGGCTGATGACCCCCGCTTCTCGATGAATTGCCACCATCTCTTTCTAGTGTAACGTGACACCAGGTCGAGGAGTGATTGTATCGATGATAGCGACTACCTTCCAATTTCTTGCCGAGTCGGTTGTCTTTTGTGAGTCGCTTTACATGTGCTTCGAAACCTGAAAGACACTTGAGCATCTTGGCAATGGAATGATGTGTCGTCGTTACTGGACAAGAGTGGGGCAAAAGATGATGTTGCTCATTGGAAACGGAATTGCGCAGCGTATGAGGTGACATTGTCGAGGTTCACCTGGCATTGGGTATAGATCCAAAAAAAAGGCTATGTAGTAGGTCGCTCGTAAAGCTTGACAATGAAGGTGTAAGGTGGACTGGGTTTGAAATATACTCGACCACTTCCGCTGCCACGGCCGCTTGCGTGCCCCATGCTCCTCTGGTAGATCGCGCCCAAGTATCTGCGCGTTCATGACCGGAAAATGCACGCCTTTACGACGTTGCCCGTGGAGGTGAGCGACCCGAAACCGATTCTCGACGATCGTGTGACTCCGCATACTGACCGAGAAACGCACTCTAGCTGCTCTACGAAATCCAGCTTTTCGCAGCGCCCAGCTCGCTCCCGCAGACGTGCAAAGCGCTTCGCTGCATCTTTGCTTCCTCGCCGCCATCCTATCGCGCACAGTATCTCAGCGCCGCTTGCACCGGTACTTCCCATGTCCGCCAGGACGTCGTCCTCACCAGAATTCTGCGCTACCCGATGTGCACCGAGGACGTTCTCGAGGCCTATTTTCGTAGGAGGCATGCTGAAGGGATGCGATCCGCCCCCACACCCGCGCCCGCACCCGAGCTGTCGAGACGGCTGTTCCGCGCGCTCGTCCGCAAATCGACCCGTGACTGGACCG
>JBBPUI010000413.1:0-22007 GCA_038094615.1 Heimioporus aff. retisporus
TGCGGAAAAGGGCGTTCTGGAGGCGTTGAAGCTGTCGTAGTTTCTGTTTCTTTTTTTTTTTGTTGCTGTTGTGCGGTTCTTTCTCTACCGCCAACTTCCATGTCGGAACCAGAACTGGCGTACATGTCCAACACGAACGACGACTTTGATCTCCCGCGCTGGCAGACGCCCCTCTCCTCCTCCGCCCAGGCTGCCCACGCCGCCGCCAGAGCGTCCTATCTCTACCCCGCCACCGCCGCGCCCCCGCCTCCTCCCCCCCCGCCCCAGCCGCAGCGGGTCCAGCAGGCGCACCACTCGCCCTCCAGACAGCCCCGCATCGCCCATCTGCTCGATCAGGACCACCAGCAGTCCCTCTCCCCCTCCTCCTACCTCTCCGGCGCCCTCAACCAGCTCTCCCGCAGCGCATCCCTCGGTGCCAGCGCCTCCGTCGCCGGTGCTTCCCGCGCCCGTCGCCACCACCACCCAGACGATCTCGAGGGCGCGTTCAGCGTCGACACCCAGCCCAGGCCCCCGCAGCAGAACCAGTCGAACCCCCTCTACCCCTCCGCCGTCGCCTTCCATCACCCCAATCAGATGCCCTCGGCTCCCCCTCCCGCCAACCCTGTCTCTCCCACCGCACCCGAGCCCTACTCGGACATGTATTTCAACGGCACCGCCCCGAACATCCCGAAGCGCACCCACACCCAGCTCGATCCCGCCTCTCGCTCGGGTCGCTCCCCCATGCGCACCTCCAACCCCCTCCTCGATCCCTATCAACAGCAGGCCCAGTACTCTCCCACGACCACCCCGTCCTATCCCTACGGCTCGAGCTCGGATCCCCAGCGAACTTCCCACACGCGTGCCCACTCCCAAACAAAGCCCGACCCCTCCACCCCTCCCATAGGCACCCCCTTTTCCCCACAGTCCGCCGCCCAAGCCGCCTACGCCGGCTATGCCATGGAGCCCGCCAGTCCCCAGCCCCCCTCTCTCCAAAATCAGTCCCTCCTCTCCGCCCAAGCACCCGTCAAAAGCTCGATCTCCAATCCCAGCACTCCCCTCTCCTTTACCTCACACAGCCCCGCGAACCAATTCTACCCCCAGGAGCAGCCCATGCTCGTCGATTCCGCCCCCCAGCATCGCCGCAGGGCCTCTGGCTTTAGGAGAGTCCGCGACAGTCGCGACCTCCGTCCTTATGTAAATAATCATCCCACCGGCAGACGTGTGGATGCCAGCGGCACCGTGTTGTCGGTACGCCCTCCTTTCTTCTTCATTCCCCATCCGCCTCCTCATCTCCCCATCTAGCCCATTCGCCAGCTCACCACCCATATCGTCGACACGTTCCATATTTGCAATCCACAATTCCGATATGAGTCAGCACACAACCCACGGCGCGTCCTTACAAAGCCGAGCAAACCTGCCCACAACGATGGCTTCGACAATGAGGATTACGACTATATCCTCTACGTCAACGATTGGCTCGGCAACGAGGATGGCCACAAGTGCGTCTGGCCCGCATACATGCACCCTTACATTCACCTCTTTTCCCCAGTCGTTATCTCATCCTCGACATTCTCGGCCAAGGCACCTTTGGTCAGGTCGTCAAGTGCCAAAACATGAAGACCAACGAGATCGTTGCCGTCAAGGTCGTCAAGAACAAGCCCGCCTACTTTAATCAAAGTATGATGGAGGTTACCATACTCGAACTCGTACGTCCCTTTTTTACGTTTCCGTCCTCCCATCCGTCTCAACCCTCTCACAGCTCAACAACCAATGTGATCCCGGCGACGAACACCACATCTTGCGTTTGCGGGATTCCTTTATCCATCGCAACCATCTCTGTCTCGTCTTTGAGCTCCTCTCCTCCAACCTGTACGAACTCATCAAACAAAACCAGTTCCAAGGCCTGAGCACCCAACTCGTCAAAGTGTTTACCGCGCAGCTCTTGGACGCCCTCACCGTCCTCAAGGACGCACGGTTGATCCATTGTGATCTCAAACCAGAAAATATCCTCTTGAAGTCGTACGTCTCCCCTCCCTCTTCCCTCGTACACACCCCCTCACATTCCTCAGTCTTCAATCCCCCCAAATCAAGGTCATCGACTTTGGATCCGCATGTCACGAGCGACAAACGGTCTACACCTATATCCAATCACGATTTTACCGATCTCCCGAAGTTATCCTCGGTATTCCTTACACGTCCTCCATCGACATGTGGTCCCTCGGCTGCATCGCGGTCGAGCTCTTCCTGGGCCTGCCGCTGTTCCCGGGAACAAGCGAGTATAATCAGATTACCCGGATCGTTGAAATGCTTGGGTGCGTCTCTCATTTTTGGCCATGCCCTCTCCCCGGGCCCAATGCCCACCGGCACCTAATCTCATCTTCGTCCCAGGATGCCTCCTTCATACATGCTGGACATGGGGAAGCAGACGAAACAATTCTTTGATTCCTACGTGGACGTGTTTGGTCACAAAAAGTACCGGCTTAAAACGCTTGAACAATATTCACGCGAGCACAACGCCAACGAGCAGCCTGGGAAGCAATATTTCAAGGCTACCACCCTCCCAGAAATCATCAACACGGCCCCCATGCCGACATTCAAGTCATCGACGCGGCAAGGTCATGAAATGGAGAAAGGTACGGCACTTGATCTTCTCTCGATCCCCATCCCCTCGCTCCATCGCGTAATCGTCCATATCGCGTGTGAATCTGATCTGGCACGATAGAACTCAACAATCGCGCATCGTTCATCGATTTCTGCCAGGGTTTGCTCAACTTGAACCCGATCGAGCGGTGGTCTCCGCAACAGGCCAGAATGCACCCGTTCATCACTGGCGAAAAGTTTACGAAACCGTTCCAAGTAAGGCCCCTTCGGCACTCTCCGCTTCCATTCCGCATGTCATCTGACGCGCCCCTTGCAGCCAAACGGCCATACCCCTCCTGTATCATCTTCTTCTGCTTCTCCGGCAGATCCCAAGAGACCTTATGGTGGTCTTGTGCCGTCACAGCCCAAAGGTACCAGGGCGTACCAAGACGCGGCTTCGTACAATCAGCACCTCGCACAACACCAGGCATATACGGCACAGGCACAAGCGACGTCTCAAGCCGCCAACAATGTCTTTCGCAACCCGTACATGTCGGGTCAACAAGGACCCACGTCGCAACAACAAGCTCCAGGACAACAACAAGCACCACAACAGCCTTCAGCGGGCACGACCTACCAAGGCGCCACGGACGGCGCGCCATCGACGTACCAGACGCAACCGGCTCCACCGCCACCACCCCCGGGACAGCCAGCCCAACACGCGTATCCATCGCAATCGGGCGCGAATCCACCTTTGGGCCAAATGGGTATGGGTGGGGGTACGTCTGCCTATCCTGGCGCACCGAGCCTGAACGTGCCCGGGATGCTGAACCCCCCTGCGGCGGGCGCGACGACGTTTTACGCGAACCCGAATGCGCACGCACACGGCCACTCGCACGGCCAAACGCACGCGCACGCCCGCATGCGCGCCAACACGATCAACCACAGCGACGTGATCCCACCAGCGCTAGCGCGGCTGCAGCACATGAACCAAGACGTGATCGCGGGCCGGAACGCGCTGACCCCCGTGCTCAACCGGGACGATGCGATGCGGGAGTGGGAGCGGCGGCAGGCGGGCAAACAGGTCGCGGCGGCGCCGTATCCGCAACTCGAATATTTGCAGCAGCAGGCCGAATTGGCCGCTGCGGGCGGGCTGGGGGCGTGGTCTGCGCCGGGTGCCGCCGCGGGAGCGGGGGGCGCTGGGGGTGCGGGTGCAGGTGTGGCGGGAGGTGCGAGCGGGGGTGGGGCGGTTGCGGGGCGGTACCAAGCGCCGCCGTCGAAGCTGTCGCATTCGTACCAACCGACGATCGTAGTGGACGACGATACGCGGCGGGAGGCGGTCATGTCGAACGTGCGGTCAGCGGCGCGGGGCGATGCGGGGCCAAGCTCGGGGTACAATCCCTCGGCGATGGTGACAAGTCCGGCGCAGACGTATGCGGGCGCGGGTGCACCGGTGGGGACGGGTGCGCCAGCGGGTGCGGGTGTGACGGGGGGTGGTGCGGCGGGTCCAGCGCCCGGTGCAGGCGCGGTTACCGGCGCCGCTGGTGGTCCGGGCGCACGCTTTGGCGGGACGTATCCTGCCCCGCCCGCGAACGCGCCGTTTGAGGTAGGCCAACGGACGGACATTGGGACGCTGTACGTACCGCTGCAGCCGGACGCGTTTGCCACGTATGGCGGCGGCGGTGCCGGTGCCGGTAGTGCTGGTGGTGCTGGTACTGGAGGTCCCGGTGCCGGACGGGGACAGCCAGCGCAATTTTATGGGCAGGGGCGGAATCCGTTTGCGGGTGAGGGCAAGGACCGACGGATGAGCGGGATGGATATCTGGTCGCGGTGATGTGCGCGTGTGTTTGGTTTATCGACTTTTTTTTGTCATTTTCTCTTTCTCTCAATCTTTTTTTTTTTTTTTTGAACACGATGCAATGACATGATATACCAACGTTTGTGTTTCTACCCTGCGATGGTATATGAGCGGGTAGACAAGGGGAGAGAGGGTGGAAAAATGCTGCCGATACTCCTGCCTGCCCGTGTTGTCGAATGGCCGACGGACATGAACAGCTAACCAGCATCCAACGATGACATGGATGGCCATGCTAAAAAGGGAGAACTAGATTTGGAACCCAAAGATGGGTTGAGTCAGATATGTACATAGATGGCACACCCTGGTTCAGCATGTCACTGTTCTGCTTCCTCAACCTCAAAAAAGGAAAAATACATACTGTAGGAGAATATATGTACAGTAGCATCTTGTCTTTCTTGCTTTCTCATTTCATTCACTGTAAAGCTGTGTCACACATTTAATAATCATTAATGATTATACTATATGTATCTTTAAGGTCATTTTTAAATATTTGACTCCCTTGGCAGTCCTTTACAATAATTACCCAAAGATCAATGCAGAGGCATGACAAATGGTATACATATTGTAATCTATCTTTAATCACTGAAGACCATGCATTGTTTTTTTTAGTCACATCACTTGACCTTTCCCATGTCATAGCCTCATAGGTATGTACTGTATGTACACATGTCTGTATCCCTTGATTTTCCATTTTGTACATACATTCATACAAGGAAACTTCCCAATCCACTGGACAAACATCTGATCCCAAGCAGCAGGTTGGCAACCAAGCATCCTGGAATTAATCATTGGTGGATCTTGACCATTTTACCAGCAAGGGGTATGATGACCACTCCATCCTTTGGCTGATCATATGCCTGCTTCTGGCTGTGATTGGTTTCATCATTACTGTCTTCACTTCCATGACCATTCTCATCAGCTACAACTCAATCTCACAACATCAGCAAACCATCAGCACCTTTTATGGAATAAGTGTAGGGTCATGCAGCTTCTGCATGTTTGTCAGCATGTGTGCCTCAAGAGCATACATCACCCAGGTTCAGGTATTCTCTTGGTTTCTCCTCTTCATGCACTCAAGATGTATAGCTTGGAACGCATTGGTTCCATCAAAACTAGGTGTGTATTCTTTTCATGTTTCATCTTGTCTTACTAACCACCCTACATTCAATTGTTCTGATCTCATGCACCCTTTTTGCAGGAATCTTGGCAATTGTAGGGTATTTATTTATGGAGTTTTGCCTCTGCATGGCAATAAAGGATGAGGGACAGAGGATGGGGAGAAGCACCAGCAAGTGATACTACTGTAAATCTAATATGGATGTATTGATGTTCATATGGTGTTTAGCATTTTTTCCATGGAACAGGCTCTTTCATTTTAAAAGGGTGACCCATTCTTTGGATGTGAGCATGCAAAACTGCTAGAAGTGACAAAAAAAATCACATACAAAATATGCCTTATATTAGATGTAACACACTCATTGTGTTCATCCCTTCCAAGACCATGGCAACCAGCTGGACAGATGGTTGACAATAATCTAGAAAACATTCTGCTGAAGATCATATGCACATATGTATTGCCATCTTTATAGCATACAAGAGGGGAGGACCTTTGCCATAATGCTGTGACACCTGTCACTCAGCCTACTTGTATTTTCTTTTTAATTGATAAAAAGTAATATAGGATATACTACATTAATTGTAGTGTTACTGCCCTAGTTTTGCTTCAAGGTGTGCCCAGCATGTGTGTGTAGACAGGTGATGATTTTGACTGTCTCACAGAGAAGTGTGTAGCAGTACTTGCAACTGCAAAAAATGATTGATTGCACTGCTTTTTTCTCATGATTCCTGAAAGCCAAGGTACAAAACTTCCAAAAGCAGCCAAAATGTCATATGGTGGATGTAGTATAATTTTATTATATTAGATGTATGTATTTATTCTATTTTCATAAGTAGTTCAAGCATAGCTACTAATACATACTATACATATGTAAGCCAGCAACAATAAATGACAAGGCTAGGAAAAGCAAAAAAAAAGCCTAGATTTGTCAAGCCATATATGTAGTATCTTACTCACATTGTACATGATTAAAATATTTTTAGCAAAGCTTTTTCAGTTCAAGATGAGTGTCAAATGTTAATGTCATACATACTTTCAGCCTATGTAAAATAGGCTACATAAAGCATGTGCAAAGATACTGATACATATGTACATACAGTATGTGTTAGTCATTACCTCTGCCCAACTACATGTATTACAGCTCTCAGATATTATGAGAAAGATGTGTGACCACTCACTTTTTGCAATTGCCACATGGTACACTTGCAAACATGCTCATGTCCAAAGAATATGCCACCCTTATAATATTATAGAATTTAAAGAATAAACTAATATAGACTAATGTTTAAGGTAATAGCTTAAATTACAGGATTATTGGAAGATAGACTTTGTGATAGTGGTGACAAGGTGCAACTCCAATGAGACTGTAACATCGTATATACGTATGCTTGATGCATCAGTGCCAATAAATGTTTGTGGGATGTATTGTATTCTGTAAAACATATGTAAGGAATGAATTTTTTTATCAGCTTATATTCCCTTTTTTTCTTTTATAAAAAGAATTACTTTGTTGAAGATTTTACTTTGGATTGATCATGCAGATGCTCTGCCATACACTGCACACATCAAACACAATCAGGTACATCAATCATGTTCAAGTTGTCCAAATTGATCAATCACTCCAAAGTTCAAGGGGTAAGGTAGCTTCAAACTATCTAGATTGCAGAAGGTGAACAGAAAGACAATGTTACTCAGTATACTATGGTCTGATGAGTTGAGGCCACAATGAGCAACTGAAATATGGATCCCAAACACCAGTTTGGGGAGGGGAGCCACCTGATGCATTCTCCTTGCTTCCTGGTCTAGATCTTCTCGGCAGGGGGGTCCGCTCGCGCCCGAGGGCGACCACGTTCATACAAGCTTGATGCCACCAGGTTTCTCTAGGGACGACCCACCTCCCGTAACCGCGCTTCTCGCATGATGGAACCCAAGCGCATGGTCCACGGCATCCATCAGAGGTTTCATCACCTGCATCGTGTCGAATGTAAATGAAAACAATCGCATGGTGTAATGAAGCATATTGACAAGGCACGTGGACATAGGGTGGATGGTAGAAGAAAGACATGTCAAGAAATAAAAAAGGGAAAAAGAGACGACATCTACGCACGGTGATGACCCTGTTGGCTTCCACCCCCTCCAGCACCGCTGCTCTCACAAGGGCGTCCACCTTTTCGTGGGTCTTGCCAAGATATCCTGCCATCTTGGCCGCCTTTGCCGAGCGCTGGGCGGCAGAGGAAGACCCCGTAGGGAGATCAGAAGGGGGTGGATAGATGGACGTCCAGAATTGTCGGAGAAATTCGTTGGCGGCCGTTTGACAAGTCGTAAGTTGACGGAAGAGGTCGGGAGGCAAATCGGCTATCAAGCACATGGATTAGAGAACAAACCCGTCCGGGGCAGGAACACATACTCTTTCCTGTCCCTACTCCCAGCCGTGCAGCAACATTTTGTGTCATGGACGACAATGCTGCATCGCCCGTTTTTTTGTCCAGTTTCAGCTAGCAATACATCGTGGCAAATCAGGCCGTCACCAACGTACCTAAAAGAAAAGGCTTACTTGACTGAATCGAACATCCCACCCTTTCATTCCGTTCAGTAATTCTTTGAACGCATCTCGGACATCGGCCACCTCTCTCGGGTCCTCTCCTCGTCCGCCTGTAGTTCCTGTTCGGCATAATTGCCCCTCGAAATACCGTTGTCGATCTTGCATTTCGAGAAAGATACCAGGCGAAGACTCGTGAGCCTGAAGATCATCATACTCAAGTTCAGAAAATGTGTCCTGCACATATAGATGAGAGCTTGTTCGAGCAACAGAAAAAACAATTCCACACCACTTCATCCCTGCCGTCGACCCGCCGTCGCTTATTACGTGGCACATCACCTCTAGTGAAAGGGGTAGTAAGCGAGAATACGTACGCAGACCAGTAAGACATACAAGGCAGAGTTGAGCAGTCTTTCTGAGTGTTCATTAAATTTTCGAATGAGTGGAAGGGCGCCACGTTGACGCCCAGCCTGCATGGTAATGTCTCTCTCGTTCCCCGTCTATGAACCATGGATTCGTCGCTTTAAGGATTATTAACACCAGTTAGCTCACCTCTCCATGATCCTCAAGAGTAGCCCCAAGACTAATATATAAGTCTGACACTTCGTCTCTTGGCTGCCTAGGCTCCAACTCTGAAGCGACCAAAGCGTTATTGTCTGGCAACCGAAGAACACCAATTGACAAACCATCATCATCTTTTTCAAGATACTTGTCGAATATGGGATCCTCCTTGACAACGTGCTGGGTCGCTGAAGAACGTATAGACGCTCGATGTGCATTGAATAACTTGCTCTGAAAGTAGCGTTTCCAGAACTCTGCTTCAGAGAGCTAGATTCAAAATCAGCATTCTGCGCATGAACGCTGAGAAAGAATGAGAATGGCTACCTTGTTTGGTACGTTATCATTGTATGCCTTCGCTACCACTGGAAATTCCTCAAATATATCGTGTACGAGCTGCGGTGTAATGACAATTTTGACTTCACCGCCCTCTACGGTTTGTGGGCGAGGATCTACGAGCTGACCCGGACGACCGCGTTTTTGGCTTTCTGTCGCTGCTTCCGCAAGTAATAGATACTGTGCACAGCATGGTCATTACGAATGTTGGACACGTCAATCCGACATCACGGACAGAGGTGCAGCGGAAACATGAAAACGCAGCAAAGACGCACCTCTCTCCCTTCCCAGAACTCCGCCTCCGTGATCTGACCACTCATAACGAGCTCCTTGTGCAAAACCAACAACTCTGGGTTCGCCAACAACACTCTTTTTCTTAGTCTGAAATCTGTCGCCGCGTCTTGGCCCGACAGAATGGGTGTTCGACCATCGCTCACGACGGATGTGGCACGCGACGTCGAGGTTCTCGAGATGGGAAGTGCGGCAGGCGTCGCGGCTTTCAAAGGACTCGAGGTTGAAGCAGCCGTGACGGGTCCTTTTGGTGTCTGTGTCGTCGTTGCGGTGGCGACGCTGGTGCTGGCTGCACCTGGAAAGGTACCATTGCTGCGATTCCGACTGATTATGTTGGTCAACTCGGCCTTGAACGTCTCTCGCTCTGAGTACGCTACGTCTTGTGGAGTCGCCGTGAACGTAAAGTTGTGTCCCGCGTCGTCATTGACGAGACCAAGCTTCAGCCTGACCTGAGCGGCGCCTTCTTTGCTGCAGAAAAGTGCTGCATGTGCTGAACGTGAGCTCCCGAAGGTCGCGAGAGGGGTGTCGAACGTACAGGAAGCGTCTTGGTGTGGTACGCGTACGGAAGGTGCCTTTTTACCATCCTGAGTCCATTGTAAATGGCTGTCTGTGAGTTCGAGCGTGCCAGATAATTTTTTGTAGGATGCTTTGGCGGTACAAACGATGGATGGCATTCGGGTTCATTCGAAAGGTCCGCCTCGCTTAGCGCGGAGCACAGCTTGGCTCCAACCACCACCACCACTGAGTAACTAGGCGGCCACATCAGATTCAAAATGGCCTCGAACAAGAAACAGCTCGTCGTTTTCGACTTTGATTGGAAAGTCGCCATTCTACGCGACCACTAGGAAGAAATGACATCCCATCAGGTCCATGGCAGATCAAGATTCTGATCGATGGCTATTTGAAGTCCTTGCACCCGAAATTCGCAGGAAAATGAGAGATCGCCCTCGGGAACCAGAAAAAACCATACAATGGACAGACCTCGTGTAAAATCTGGTCAGAAGCACTGTCTTCACGGACGTACTCATCTTGTTTTGCAGTGCCGACTGTCTACTCCAGCTTTCTCGGGAAAAGCCTCACATAAACAGGCAAGATATCGAAAATGCCCTTCGCCAGATACCTTTTGTGAGCCTTTTCCTCGTCTGTCTTTCGCGATCGAGTTCTGATCACTTTCAAGCACCCCGCCATGAAACGCGGAATCCAGCTCCTCAAAAGCCCGACAAGTCTTGATACCACTATCTTCATTCTCTCTAACGCGAACACCTTTTTTATCAATACCATCACTCAGGTAATACTTGCATCACTTGCACAAATAAATGTTATTTGACACAATGAAAACAACTAGCATCAAGGCATCCGAGATTGCTTTGATACGATCATTACCAATCCGGCTGATTTTTCCGATGCCGACAACCCGAACCGTCTCGTGCTTCGTCGACGCGTCGGCCCCAACGATGCGCCACATAACTGTACTGTCGGATGCGAAGACAACATGTGTAAGGGTGCGCTCTTTGCTTACTCTCTCGCCAGTTCCCTCCCCCATACACTCGCGCGCTAGGCCAAGAACTCACCCGCTACCTCGACACCCATCGCGAATCCAAAGCTACCGAGTACGACCGCGTCGTCTACGTTGGTGACGGGAGTAATGACTTTTGTGCCGTCTTGCGCCTCAGGAGGTACGTCATTTACTTTCCCACGTCTGCGTCCTCCTCTACGTGTTTTTATGACACCCTTCGAAGCCAAGACGTCGTTCTTTGTCGTCGCTTCCGCGGTCTCGAACGCAAAATCGCCGCGGAAATCGCCAAAGGGTCTGCCTCGCGCCTTCAGTGTGCCGTGAAATACTGGTCGGGCGCATGGGAAATCGAAGAAACGTTCAAGGAATTCGCAGAGCGGACGTCCCTGGACGTTGCGGGAAACATCAACTAGAGAAATGTTTTTTTTTTCATCTGACCTCCCAGATGTAATATACCCAGAATGAGGGCATGTCGTATGCTCGTGTATTGACGATATGTTGTATTAGATGGGATAGTGTCTTTAACGCCGGATCAAGAAATCCAGTCAAATGCACGACTCCAGAGATACTGGACAATAACTATGATTAGATCAACTGATCACCGACTCAGCTAGCCCACCCAGCTCAACAGCTTTGTTCTTGATATGCGTTCGTGTGACAATCAGGCTGGTGGCGCTGATATATTGTCCGCTATCTCAACCATCTACCGACATTACATTGGTGTGTGATATATATATTACAGTTTCGCGTACAGCCCTAACCATTCCTCGCTGTTTCGACTCTCACCCCTCTTAGGCTTATCGCGTTCCATGGCCTCCACCCTGCAGTTGTTCACAGAGGTTGAAATCAATAATTACATCACCGGTATGCCTCACTCATGACTTTCGCCCTTTGACCTTACCTGTGTTCTGGATCAGTTACCACTCTCACCGCTGTCGGATATGATTACGGTTTGTTTGAAAGTGTCATCTATCTATGCTTCTTCGACAACCTCGATTTTTAGTCCTCACGTTTTCAGACGAGGTATGACTTTATTCTTTGGTGCAACAAAGCTTTAACTATCTCACACATTATCAGTTAGAGTATATTTGGGTCAGAGGATGCTCCCCTCTTACCCGATACGGATCCCTGCACTCATTGCTAACAGAACAAACCCTGGACACGAGTCACTGCATTGTTTGTCATTGTGCGTTTTCTCGTTGTTTCCGGAATATCGTGCAAAGCTGATCGTTTTCATTGAATCAACTCTCTCAGACCCGCTATTTTGGATTGGCGTGTCTCGTGTATGTTTTTGCCACTACAAGTCATTTGGCTAACTCCATCAACCAAGCTACAGACTAGATGCTCTTTGTGCGTTTAAAAACGATACATGCTACTTGTTTATTTTACTCGCCTAATCCAGGGGGAAGTTCATTTCTCGCTGGTTCCAACAGGGTAATTCTCTATACATCCTTAAATCTTTGAATGTTCTTGACAATTTTTAGAAGTATGTGTTCGATCTTGAAAACGCATTTCAGGAACTGACTGTGCTGAAATATTAGCTGTAAGCCCCTTTTAAGCCATTTCCAATGCTGCTCAATGTGACTTTGAAGGTGGTATTTTTGCGATTTTGTCCTATTGGTTTACAGCACTGTTTGCATCTGCCGCAGACCGTGAGATCCAATATGCATTGTGCACAAGATTTTATTGATTCACCTGCTCAGTGACAATGATCCTTCGTTTGTGGGATTGTATAATCGATCGAAATACATCCTTGGCATTCTCCTCGCCTTATACGTGATCACGGTCATCGTGAATATCAGTTTTTGTTTTTTATCCAGCACCCAGAGCGCATCCATAGGTACGCGAAACGTGGTGGCGTTTGCACCATCTCACGGATATTCGTTGTTCTTTTGATGATTTTAGCCGTCAGCACCCAAGTGCTCGACTTAGCGTTCTGCATGAAATTTAACCGTGCCATCCTTTCCTTTAGTTGGACCTTGACTGTGGATTTTTTCGAGATTACTCTGGGGGCAACGATGTCCCTACTCGCCATCATCCAGTTCATTCGCGAGGCATTGCAAATGTACAACGCAACAAGGCGGTTTCAAGTCAATCGCTACGTCAGCCTTCTCACGAGGGAAGGCATATTCTACTTCCTCGCGCGAGTTTGCAATCTGCTTCTGTCCTACCTATCTCACTCATCACCACGACAGCATGTTAACCTTTTTGCGCCTCAACATGTTGGATTTGCTGATAAATCCCATCAAAGCGAGGGGACTGTGGATTCTGGTGATGCTGGCACAATCCATCCCCGCAATCACGCTCGTGCCCCGGTTTATCATTGGCCTGTGCGCACTCTATACGCGCACGAGCCACTGGAACGGACGGGACAGCGACATTGACAGTGCGTTTGGTTTCGTATCCGGCCGCGGTACCATGGGTCTGAGTGCGGTCGTGTTCGCGCCGGAGGATGCACGGAACAGCAATTAGAGTTAGCTGAGAAGGAAGTTCGTCCGAACGAGTCCAAATTCGCATGTAGTCAGCACGCGCAACAGGTTCGCTAGCCCATTGCGCTCATGTACGAGCCTCAATAAAAATGATTCGGATAGAGAAGAACGAACGTTTCTGTATTCTAAACCATTCATTGATTCTCGGGGCACCGACCGAGTCATCGTGTGATATACTCCAGAGGCTGATGAGGCATAAAAACACATCCAGGCGGTCGTAATGACATGTACAAATGGCACAGAATATGGAAAACCTGGTGTTCTCTCGCCACTTTTCATGCCAGAGGATCTGATCATATATACCGTGGGTCGGAAGATGTATAGATGAGGAACCTGCCATTGCACGTGCCATTTGTAGGTCAAAGTTGGATCTTGCATGTGGTATCACTCTGCATGCGTGGGGCTCGCGATTTATTGCCAAGACCGCGTTAACGGGAAAAAGTTCGAGAAACCACCAAAATTCGGATATTACATGTATCAAAGACTGGAGGCCTTGCAAGACCAAAAAAAACATACGCAACTATCCAAGTGTGTGTAGCAGCTCTGGTAAGGAACACAATCCCCATAGACGGGTCCTCGGCGAACCAGACGGTAGCTGAAAGCAGCACCTGGAGTGCGCTCCAGCTGAGCTGTGGTCACTCTGGGACTTGCGGTAGACTCCTGCAGAATGAAGGGTATCAACTAACACAGGGGGACAATAGTGCGAGTCCGGAATGAGTTGGGAAAAATAAGACGGCAAGACTGTCGCTGTGTGAGCAGTCGGACTAAAAGAGGGGCACGTTGGTTCTTGGCGAATGGTTTAGGGCAGGTTCAAATACACTTCACCGAACGAATTTTTTAGATGCGGTTGCTGTGGCAGTGTGGGGAGTTTTCGCCCGATGCCCCCACCCTATTCCTTCTCTCGCACTACCACTTTCCTCCGTAGGGCGCTCAACTTCAGCTACCCTAGTCCCCCCGTCTTTCCTTTCGCCCGCCAACTACTCCCTCTCACATGATCGACGGACCATATTCCATACCTCCATTCGTCCAATGTTGCTTCACTCGACCTCTCTCGGCTCGAGTTTCGCTGTTTGGTGCCCTACCCGCCCTTACAGCATGCTTTCCCCGACAATTTCAGGTCAAGCTTCGGGCCAGAAAAAGCTCGTGCCGTTCCGTTTCGCCGATCTTTACGCACTATACATGTACCTACTACTTTTAGTCCAATTGACATTATCTCCTCCGCCAGCACCCAGCCACGCGTATCGAAGATTCAAAAAGCATATATGCTGCCATTAGCCAAGGAGTTGTGATGCCACTCACACACGTTCACCACACGACTTGGTGTGTGGCACGCCCAGCAAATGATGCTTGCCCAACATCCTTCCACCCTTTCAACAAGCGAGTACATCACCGTTGCCTGTGGCGCAAGTGGCACAATGCTGCTTAAATAGAACTATGGTGGAAGCTATGCCATCCTACCGACGTGTGTGAGCGACTCTGATCACTTTCCTTATTGTACTTAGCTGGCGCTTAGACTACTTTATTTCCTAGAATCAATGAGGAGAGTCTGAACTTGCTGGAGCAAACTTGAGTATGCCTTAATCATGCCTTAGTCCCTTGTGTCAATGTGCTCGCGTTCGGCACTTTTCTCTTAGGCCCCAAGAACGTTCGGATAACTTAGGCCGTGTGTAAATTGCTGATGCTCCAGATATGTACTACAACATTCGTGCCTGTCATGAACATGCCAGCTGCTCGATTGTAAACAAAGATCCTGCCAAATCATTGGTCGTATGTCTAGTTATATAAGTTTTACCTTGATCATCTAGCACTGCTCACGGTCAGTTCATTTGTGTTCATGTGAATGTTCCCTGACCAGTAGAAAACTAGGCCCCAAACTTGTGCCTAGACTTGATTGCCCCCCTGTTTCTTTCCCAAACACACTGACGTCCTCAGTTTTGCGCCCTTGTATTTACCTCAGGCTCACCAGCTTTCCAAAATGTCAACAGATTCGGAAACCGAGTTGAGGGACCTCCGAGGAAGGTTTGGTCGGTTCAGAATCCTTATCGTTGGGCGGGCAAATTCGGGCAAAATGTCCATCCTTCGGGGTATCTGCGACTCCAGAGAGGCCCCAGAAATGTACGACGGTAATGGGGACAAGGTGGGTGGTTTTTTTGTCGTCGTGTGCTACGTGGCTCAACTGCTGGATTAGCTCGATCTCTCCCAAGTCGAAGCATCCAGAGTGGGTCATGCCTTGACAACGGTCTGCGACTGATATGGATTATGATTCCGTTAGCGCGGAAGGCATACAGTCGAGAATGAACTCGTTTTTCGGACGAACGACAACTTTGTCTTTCATGTTTCGCGGGGCTTTGAAGCAGGCCACGAAGACGAATTTCGACGATTGAAGGAGTTCATTGAAGATCGCGCCATGACTACTCTTCTCAAGAAGCGCATTCATGCGATATGGTAACTGACAAAGCCGCTTCCTAGAGCGTTGACAGATAGTCTGTCGGACAGGTACTGTATTCCCATGGATAGGATCAGCAGAGCGATCCAGCGATACGAGGGGATGTTCTTTGGAGAATGTGACCGTTTAAACAGTGAGCAGATCCTCATCATTATTTGCTTACACTCAGGTCGTGGTTAGTCCCTACAGTGGTGCTGTTCACCAAGTTTGATGCTCTAACACCGCGTGCTTTTATAAAACTCCCGTCTGCAGATCGACAGCTGCCGATTCGGGATCGCTTATCAAAAGCTGAGCCTTTTGTAGAGGAGATTTTCAAGGACGCCGATATATTGGGCCGTCTTGCTAATATGAAGTATCCGCCAAAGTCTCATGTCCGGGTTGCGAGTTTGTCATGTTTCCCTGCATACGTGCAAGCTACTGAAATATATTCAATGGTAGACATGCACAAGTCTAACAAGGGTTGTCATGGTTTACTTGTAGCTACGGCTGCTAGCTTGGATGAAACAGCTTCACAAATGCTGCTGGTTTCAGCACAGAACAACGTGGCTCTTTAAGCTTATGCTTTGTGATCATAGGTGGGGACGAAAACCTTTATACGTGATGATGATATACTATGATGACTTGTATATTGCGGAGCATCTTTGAGCGCGAGTTCAAAATACGTACTTCATCATGAATATCAGTTTTTGTCTCATATCCAGCACCCGGAACGCATCCATAGGTGGTATCGGCGTTTGCACCTTCCCGCAGATATTCGTCGCTCTTTTGGTGATTTTAGCCATTAGCGTCCAAGTGCTCAACTTATCGTTCTGCATGGAATCTAACTGTGCCACCCTTTCCTTTGATCGGACCTTGATTGTAGATTTTTTTGAGATCATCCTGGGGGCGACGATGTGCCTACTCGCCATCATCCAGTTCATTCGCGAGCATCATGAGGCATTACAAATGCGTAACGCAACAAGGTGGTTTCGAGTCAATAACTACATCAGCCTTCTCAGGATGGAAGGTATAGTCTACTTCGCGCGAGTTTGTAATCTCTGCTTGCTGAATTTGCTGATAAACCCCATCGAAACTAGCGGACTGTGGATTCTACGGACTCTAGTGATGCTGGTGCAACTTATCCCTGCGATCGTGCTCGTGCTCCGGTTTATCATTGGTCTGCGCGCACTCTATACGCGCATGAGCTACTGGGACGGACATGATAACGACATTGACAGTGCGTTTGGTTTCGTATCTGGCTGCGAGACTATGGGTCTGGGTGCGGTTGTGTTCGTACTGGAGGATGCATGAAACAGCGATTAGTGTTAACCTGAGAACGAAATTCGTCCGAGCGGATCTAAATTCGCATATAGTCAGCACGCACAAGTTCGCTAGTCCGTCGCGCTCATGCGCGAGTCTCGACAAAAATGATTCGGTTAGAGAATGAATGTTCCTGTATTCCAACCTCGACCATTCAGTGACTCTCAGAGCACCGTCCAAGTCATCGTGATGTTTCAGAGGCTGATACATATGGTGTAAAAGCACATCCAAGCGGCTGTGACGACACCCAAAGTATGGAAAACCCGGTGTGCTCTTGACCGTTTCCATGCCAGAGGATCTGATCATATATGCCGTAGTTTGGATGATATGTTGGTCAGGAACCTGCCGTTGCATGTGTCATCTGCAGGTCTTACCTGGATCTTGAATGTGGGTGTCATTCTGCATGCGTGGGACCGGCAGTATTTGCCAGGACCGCACCAATAGAAGAAAGCCCAAGGGATTACCAAAATTCAAATGTTACATCTATCAAAGACTCTTGCAAAACCAATAGAAAAAATATACGGAATTATCTGATTTCGTGTAGCAGCTCTGGTAAGGAACACAATCCCCATGGACAGGTCCTCGGCGAACCAGATGGTAGCTGAAAGCAGCACCTGGGGTGCGCTCCAGCTGAGTCACAGTCGCTCTGGGACTTGCGGTAGGCTCCTGCAGAATGAGGGATATCAACTGACGCAGGGGGACAATAGTGCGAGTCCGGAATGAGTTGAGAAAAAACAGGAAAACCAGGGCGCATATTGGTTCCTGGTGGGCAGTTTAGGGCAGGTTCAAGTACACCACAGCTGCACGCAACGATTGCACTGACCATGACTCCCATGATGGTATCGACGTGAAGCTGGAAGGCTATTGATGACCGGCGCGTTGTTACACAACACCCCTTCGGTAGGTGAAGTGCATACAACCTGGGTAACAGAGTACATTCAAGAAACCCTGTATTATGCAAAATTCAGCACGGGTTGGTGGCGGGCCCCTGCCACTGGAACTTTGCATTGCCGTCATGCCGGAGGGTCGAGTCCAACTGCCAAGGCAAGTCAGGGTCAGCTTTCCATGGTCCATGGACTGTGTCGTCCCACCCCAGCAACTGTCGCCAGGGTTCTATTGGGCCGGACGACGAAGGAACGCAAGCCATTTAGTGTTGCAAAGAATGGCCATCGTCTACGGGTTCATTCACTCAAGAGTCCTGAAAAGATAGTTCCCTACTCCAGCCCTTCAGTTTAATGGGATGGGAGATACCTCGCATTACGAGGCTGCGCCAAATTCTGTGTCTTCGGCTACATAATGAGTCGGTTACTGACATGATGGCTTATATATCACGGAGCATCTTTGAGCGTGGTTCAAAATAAGTACCTTATCTCATCATCTTCAGTTTCGCTCATCATGGCTTCAACTCTGCAGCTGTTCACGAACATTCAGATGAATAACTACGTGATGCGTATGGTTTCTTACTTTGATGATTTCCCCCATTTCCTTTACCGTTCTTCCCAGTTGTGAGCATCACCGCCGTCGGATATGATTACAGTAAGTGATACATTTCTAATTGCGCTTGTTCGCATTGTAACCTTTATATTTACAGTCCTCACATTGCAAGATGAGGTATTTTGTGTCTACTACAATACAAAGGGCCGCGCTTAACGAAATCCTTGCAGATAAATTTCATATGGGTCAGTCAACTTCATCTGGCCGATTATGGTCGCTGAGTCCACAGCAGAGGAGTCCCTGGACAACAGTCTCCACGTTGTTTGTTTTTGTGCGTATTCTGGCCACCTTTATATACCACAGCGCCATGAAGGCTAATCAGCGTTACCTTCCAGATCCGCTATTCCGGGTTGTGTGGTCTCCTGTATGTCTTCATCTCCGTAATCCGCATCAGTTGAAAGAACCTGTGCTTGGTTTACAAGATTCACCACCCTCTGTGCGTCCAAAATCTTTCAAAATCCACAACTTGGTGACCTAACCCCGTTTCATTAAGGGGGAAGTTCATTTCTTTTTGGCTCAGACATGGTAATCCTCAGCGCTCATTCCCGCTAAATACGTTTACGACTGTGACTACTAGATGTATGTGCTGAGCTTGCAACATTCGCTGATCGTGGACAAACAGATAGTAGCTAATTGTAATTCGAATGACATAGTTGTGAGTAATTTATTCGCCGTTTCTCTTGGTCCAAGGTCCGCTCAAAGGTAGCCTTGAAGGCCGTATGATTGACATTTGTAATCATTGGATAAGCAGTCTTTTCATTTGTGCCGCAGATTGTGAGACTTTATTGTGCTTTAGTCGACGTGAATCTCACCTGTAGAGGCAATGATTCTTCGTGTATGGGCATTATACAATCGATCGAGGTTCATTTTTGGTGTTCTTGCCATGCTGTTCATCGCTGAAGTCAGCGTGGACCTGATTTTTTGTATCTTTACCAGCGCTCAGAGGAGGACTATCGGTTCGTGGACCTGCTTCAGAATATACACGCCAATTTCTGACGAATTGACAGTCGTCACGCGCATTCTAGATCTATCGTTCTGCATGGAACAAGACGGTTTTCCCATTGACTCCGTTTGGCGTGTGATCTTGGACTCCGTTGAGATCGTACTGTGCGCAGCCACATGTGTTCTCGTTATTTTCCGGTTCATCCTGGAGCTGTTCCAAACATACAAAGTAACGAATCAATTTCAAGTGAACCGTTACATCGACCTTCTCGTCAAGCAAGGCATACTCTACTTTCTTGTGTACGTATCTTCTCTCATCGCTTGTGCCGTTGACCGTTACCGTGGCAAATAGCATCATGACGAACTTGCTCGTCAACGTGCTCAATTTACTGACGAATATCCCACCCACGAGCGGACTGCGGATCCTGTTGATTCTGGCGCAAACCATACCTACGCTCACGCTCTTCCCCCGGTTCATCCTGAGCATCCGCGCACTTCACGCACGCGCGTGCTCCAAGGGAAGACTCCTCCCAAGCGATATTGACACCGCGTTTGGGTTTACATCCACGTTTGACCAAATGGGTGCTACGAGGATGACGATGTTTGTGCACGGTGAACGAAGCGTAAGGCCGGATTCGGAGCATGCCGAAGAGATAGCGACGGAAGAGAGGGCGAATCGCAGTGCCAGTACTACCGGTAACGGTGCATGATGGGGGTCGTGTTGACGGTCTTTTACTTATGTAAATGATTATCATATTTTGAGTTATCAGCCACCTGCCACTCACCACCTCTAAGCCAAAGGATTCCGGTTGGTGGATTCGATGATCCCAGATATCTATTACATGATCTATATCGTATACAGCAGACAGGAGCATATTCTTAAATGAAAATCTTGTGCATGTAGGCCGCCAACCCCCCAGAACCGTGCACGATCGCATCCACAACACCGTCAGGTCTAACAATCACTACTTTTTGCTCGCTCTTCACCGCCAAGTACGCCCGATAGGCATGTCCATCGCGGTCAGCGGCAACGTCCGCCTGGGCAGCGATTGCCTCAGATCCCTGAGGAAGGATGATGACTGGCCGGATCACATCCCGAGGATACCGCCTCAGAACCTCGAGTATGTCCGTCGCTGTCGATACGGCGAAGGTGAACACGAGCACCGTGTGGTAAGTAGGGCCGAACACGTCAAACAACTTGGTCTCCGCTCCATTAGCAGCCACGACCAAGGCGGGTGCGTCCGGCGCCCTATCTCCCACCACCAACTCTCCTTCATCCAAAACCCGATAAGCGCGAACGGGTTCCGTGGTCGTGAATTCATCCAGCACAATCGGGCTTGTCCGATAGTTAACTCCTAGCATGTTCAGTCGCTTTTCGCGCTCCATCGCGTTCTCGATCGTCGAGCAATTCATGAGCTTGTCCAGAGCGCCCGTGGTGATGCTGAGCATTTCAGAGATGACGGGGAGACGCTCTGCGGTATAGGAGTCCAGAAGAGTGGAAGGAGATAGTCCTTTGTACACCAAGGAGATTTTCCATGCCAAGTTGAACTATTGAAATAACGTCGTGAGCCGCGTCAAATACGTAATTCTGGAATACCTACAGCATCCTGGATGCTGTTGTTCAGACCTTGAGCTCCGGTTGGGCTGTGAACACTACGAAACAAAGTTAAGCGATACTTCGAAAGGGAGAGTAAAAATACATACTGTGCGGCATCTGCAAGAGCTCAATTAGCGAGATATTGGCTAGAGAAAAGGCAAACCTACCCCCAGATATGCAGACTCGCCCACGCCCAAAGTTGTCAGCCATCCTGATGTTCGGCCTATTCACAATCAGTTAAAGCTGGAAAGTAATCTCACAGCGAGACTAACCTGAACGCTGACAGAACGACAACCTTTCTAACCTTGATTTCTTGCCCTATCAATTCGGACATGCGTTGAAACAGTAGCTCTTCGTTGGAAATTAGCATTTTCGGGTCGTAGTCCACCGTCTTCATCAAGAAATTAAAACCATCAGGTGCTATTTGGCCCATCGCACGGATCATACAGCTACTCAAATGTTAGATGCAGCGAAGCGTTAAGAGCTTGACACATACAAGTTGCTCGATCTGTTTCCGAAGAAGTGCCAGTGCTGTTTTGATTTTGTGGATCATCTTCTGTTAGTTTATACACATAGACATGTCATGGTACATACCTTTCTGTCCACCCCTTTGATCTCGACGCAGATGTCACCAACGACAGAGGTAAAATCCTGCCTGGTTTCACCAAGAAATGGGAACCCTAACTGTTTTCGCGTGACTCCTAACGTTGGTAAACGATTTAAATCGTCTACGGCGCGAGGATGTTAGCATGTACACACCTTTAGCACCATCCGCACCGATCAGGTATGAGGCTTCGAATATTTCGGGAACCTCTCGGCTATCCTGTTTCTTGACCAACTTTGCAAGTACACGCTCCCCGTCGTCTTCAAACGATTGGAGTTCTGTTCCGAGCTCGACGAAGCAGCCATGCCTTTCGAGGTGAGAACGCAGTATACACTCTGTCCCCGGTTGTCCGAGCGATTTAATGT
>JBBPUI010000414.1:2364-22002 GCA_038094615.1 Heimioporus aff. retisporus
CGTATGTTGATATTTTTCATCAAGATTGGAAGGTCTTCCTCTTGTGCAATACTGTGCATATTGATGTAGGAGACAAGAAAACCAGAATAGTAGTGATTTGTTGACAAGAGAGGATGGTGGGTGGGCTTGAAAAAGATAGATTAGGATATAAAGATGTATAAACAAATAAACTCACTAAGTGGGGGTGAAAAGGTAGTTAGAATAGCAGTAATTTGTTGACAAGAGAGAATGGTAAATGGTGCTATAAAAAAAGGTATAGGATATAAAAATATATAAACAAATGAACTCACCAAGTGAAGGTTAAGAGGAGATCAGAATCAAGGTCTTTGAGACCTCAGGAGTCTAGTAAGCTTTACAATGAATTGAAAGCTACAAGGGAGAATGGATGGACAGAAATCAGGAGTGGACAATCTTGCAACTGTAGTTTGTGATGGTGGTATGGGAAAAAGTATGCTTTGCCAGCTTGATCTTGCTTGATCTTGCTTGATCTTGTCCATCTTACAGTTGGATACAACCCCTTCATCTGCATTCCATCTGGATTGCATTTGATCACTTTGATTCACTCTAGATTGCCTTGGATATCCAGCAGGCTGCCACCCCTGCCACCTACAGTCATCAGGAAAATGACACCATGTTAGCAAGACTTTTCACTGACTAATTTGACTATTTCTAGAGCAAATAATGAGATAAGTGAAAATAGCAAACATTTCCAGCCAGTTTGATTGAGTTTGTGTCTGTGCTCCAAACTGTGCTTTGGCTACAGTTTCTGATAAGTTGCCCTCATTGCCCCCTCCTAAGCCACTCAGTCTCATCCAGCCTGTCACTCAAAGCTGCACTCATCAACAACAACCTTAAAATGATTGTTGCCCCCCCCAAAGTACACTGACATCTTGGAATGAGTCACTGTTGACAGTATGTTCCTCCACTCCACTTTTTCTCCTCTATCTCTTGCTAGTTGTTGATTTTCACCATCCTGATGGCATCATTTCTGGGTGCTGCTTCCAACACTCCTGTCTGACCATGTTTGCAAGTACAACATAGGCCTCTTGGACTAACTCTGTCCAGTCTGTGCTGCACCTCGATCAATCAGGATCACAAGAGCATCAACATCATTCCACTGTCCAGTATGTTCTTCCCCTTCTTCACCTAGCACCCACCTGTTCCCAGCATACATCTTCCTCAGAAATTCCCCTCTACCATCAAACATGCCTTCTGTCAACTTATCTGCATTCTTGCCCACATATGCCATGCACACCACTTCAACTCTCTTTGTCCATCTTTCATTTTCAGCCCTTGATCTTTGGCTGTGAAAGGTAGTGAGAGATGGATGCCTTGCAAGGTATGGCTGCCAGATACCTTACTCTTGTGCTATATGCTCTCAAGCACATTGTTGTTTCATATGTCCCACCTATTCATCTCAAGTTACTGTTACACTATATCCAGTACTGCCAGCTGAGGCAAGTAGCATTCCACCATGGACCTTATCAGATCCTCTGTCAGTATGCTGTGCAAAGTTAAAACTTGGACATGAAACCTAAAGTCCAGAGCTTTGTTGGCTAGGTGTGCCAAATTTCCAAATATCAACACCTCATTACCTTGTTACACTTAGCCCCTTCTGCAGGCCAACTCACACACTACAACCACATCACATCTCTTGAATTTACAACAGAATGCCAAACTAATCTGTTTCAAGTCTCATGGCCACCCCAAGCATACTTTCAATGAGCTAGAATTGCCAGAGTACCATGTTATGATAAGTTGTCTTCTTTTACCCATCAGCAAGGTCTGTATGCACAAACATTGTCCACAAGTTTCACTGACCCTCACCTAGATGTTACTACTTGACAGTGTGTCCCAGCACCAACGCCATATATCATTTCTCTGCCCTGGATGGGGCTCAAGTTCTAAATAGCAGCACAGACAGTCCTGATTGGCCAATGATCACTGGCATAGAGATTGGAGTATGGTCTCTGAAAGTTAGGCAAGCAAATCCTGCTGGTAGTCACCAACACTTCCAAATTTGCCCCCCAGTTCCATCTCTTTTGGGCTTGGTCAGAATGCCAAAGACCTCACACAAGTGCTTTCTAGTGCAAATCGGCTGTGTGATTACATCTGATTGAGCTTGTTGAGAATGTGTGAGTGGTGCTCACTATTTGGCTTATGCATGCCATCATGGCTTGAGGTCAAAATGGCATGGTGAGTGTCCCATTTCTCATTTGCTCACATCTCATTTTCAAACCAGCTTAATAATTATGCACCACACAGGTCATTAGACATCATGCATGTGGCCATCACATTGTCCTTCCAGATAGTATGCTGGCCAACAGGGTGGTGCATGATAGAATCATGTCTTAAATTGTTGTTCTTCATCATCTGCATCTAATGCTAGCTATAACATAGTTCAAAATAAGCAAGACTGACAATATGGGGAAAGATGGGGTTGTGTGGAGTGCAAGGCTAGGAAGGCCCTCCAGGTTTTTGTAAAATCTTTACATTGTCCATTTGTGCTAAGTGAACAGAACACTTCTGGACACCAACCTAGCAGGGGATGCTTGCAAGCTCCTACTAATGCTATGTATGGTGATAGCTGATCAATTCCTGTAGCCATAGATGAGCCTAACATCACCAGCTGCTGCCAAGTGTTTAAAGGTGAACAAGAGACACATAGGTCAATCACTGTCTGGTAGCACACAGTATGTTGGACAATGCTGGGGGATGGGGGCAACGAAAGGATTGTGACTGGAAGGAGCATTTAACAAGCCATCTGTGAACCAGGCCAGGTATTTCCAAGGGTTCTGACTGCATTGCAACTGTGTGTGATCAAGTTTGGCACCCAGTTGCAACTCCATTATCCCTGTGCTCAATGGCTTGGATATTAGAAGGAACATACATAATTATGATCACAGGTGGAATTGTGTCACTATGTTTCTCCTTTGACAGATGTTTATTCCCTCCAGACATCCAACTTTGGACACAATCAGAGCATACAGGAGTGTTTGTAAGGCAATACTGCATTGAATTTCATGCAGGAGTTTCAAGCACCCCACAGTTGATGAAGATATCAAAAGTGACCAGGAATATCATATCTTGGAGTGAAAACTGGGTTTTGTGAGGTTCCATCCCCCCTCCCACAATCTGCAGATTTGAATGTTTTCAGTGATGGCAGCAAGCATTCCACTCTCTTTGTAAGGGTGTACCAGAAGTGCCAGATAGGAAAGGACAAGCTGGTCAGGAGTTTCACTCATACTGTTGGAGAAGTTTTGCAAAGATCAAAGGATGAAGGTGCAATGGCAATCCAAGAATCTGATTTGTTCCATCAACACAATACCTACAATTCAAGTGTTCAAACAGGTCCTTGGAGGAAATCACACCAATGGGGCCTGATCAACAGTTATCATCAAGTTTTCCCTCACTGCCAAGCTGGACAGCAGCCCTGGCATAGGCAGTCTCAGACAGATTGACATCACTACAGGCCTCCTGGGTTCAATCTTTGATGACAACACAAAAAATATAACCCAAAGCAGAATATTCAAAGCCAAGTGGGATATTCTACTGAAGAGAATGGGGTTGTTCATTGAGATGGCTATTGATATCCCTCAGGTACTCATCCCCTAGCACCTTGACCACTCCTTCTGAATATCACCTAGGTTTATCCATATATGACTTTGGTGTGGTCTGTCATATCTGCTGCAAATCAGGTCTGTCCATTGTCCAATATTTCTACTTTGGCCACCAATGTTGCTTCACACAGGTACTTCTAAACCAGTGAGGCCATGACAACGAGATCATTCATCTAGTAAAATTTATGGGCAAGGCATTTGCATTTGTCCATGATGCAGAACCTTTGGAGGTGATCCAAGTGAACATGGAGACGATTACACTGCTTGTCCAACAAGTGACAGAGTGTGTGTACTTCATCATCAAGTACACCCAACAAAATGATCTTTGTCAGTTTTTGCTGACTTTCGTGATATCCACAACTAACTTCCATATACAGGGTTCTGGATGGGTAAATATGTGTTGTCTGATATCAATGGAATGATCACAGGTTACAAAAATAAGTTGCAAGACTTGAAGACCACACTCCTAGAAGGAGGCCCTCTGTCAATGAGAATTTCTGTTGTGTGAATGATTAGTGTTGGGGAGCATAACAGTGAGCATGACTTTTTATGATCATCCTCACCTGCTCACAGATGGGTAATATAGATGAATCAATTGATTTGAGTGACATGCTGTATGCACCCAGTGCTAGGTATTCCAAGGAGAAAGGCTTTGTCAGGGACTTATGAAAGCCTGATCTGTGAGATTTGTGATATGTTAAACAATCCTGCAGAGAATGCACTGTGAGTGTCTTCTCACTGATGATGCTGGATTGGACAAGTCTACAGTTGCTCACATGATTGCTCAATTGTATGATGGTCAGGAGAGGCCAGGGTTGTCATACTGCTTCTCCAGAGTTGATGCCATGAGGTGGAATCCAGGAAATTTGTTTAGTACCATTGTGTGTGATCTCTCTGAGTGTGATTCCCTATTCAGATCTGCTCTCTGGAAGGTTGTCAGCCATGGAGCAACACAATCAAATGATAATTAAACCATTCAAACACTTGGATGTTATTGGGCCTTTGGTCACCACCATTGATGCCCTTGATGAAAGTGGAGATCCTGCAGGTCATTGAGACCTTCTGCTGGCCCCCTCAATGCTCATCACTGGAAACACACTGCCAAATTATCTTCACTTCCTCATCACCACTCATCCAGAGGACAACATCATTGCTGTGCTTGTGTCTACCATGCAAGTCATTCTTAAGTGAATGCAAGACATCCCTGAACAGATTGTCAATGCAGATATCAAGAGGTTCATTCATCGTTCATTTCAACAATTTCCCTCTCTCAATTTGTATTGGCTAAACAAGGAATGGTGTTGACTGCTTGTCTGCCATTCTTACCATCTATTCTGATGGGCATCCACTTCATGCAGGTTCATCAAAGAGGATGGCACTGCTGAACTTGAAGCATGCCAGTGTTACACTTGGCCCAGGTAGGGACAAGCGAAGACTTGGTAGGATCACCTGCACAAGTCAAAGGATTGAGGGATGAAGGTTTCAGCCTAGGTTAACTAGCTGAGGGGAGTTACAATGGGGCTGACATAGTCAGGGATAAGCCGAGGAGTCTTGGGGTCATGGCCAGAGGTGAAGGTTTCAAAGGGTTCAGGGTTGGGTAGTTAGACTATCAGAGATCAAGGATCTCATACAAGAGACAATCAAGGGGTTCCTCTTTATCTAGGATTGGTGACGAAGGACAAAGGAGTAAGGGGCACGATTCCCTTAGGACAAAGGACTGAGGTGAGACTGGTGAAGGCGAAAACCCAAGTAGGAATTGCTTAAGGATAATGTACATGGCAGCTAGGTATATATACTACTGAGGTGGCCTGAAGGCGCTGTCTAAGGGAGTCATCCTGAGTAGTGGTAGAATAGCCATAAGGCTATGGAGTTCTAAGTATAAAGGTGCAGCATGCTGTGATCAATGGAGCTGTCTGTGATGAAGGGAAAATATAAGTATAAATAGTGCAGGGCTGTGTGAGTAGAAACGCATAGGAATATCTAAGAAAAGAATGATTGGGCTCTACTGACCATGTGAGAGAGTCATGATCTGGGCAAGGAAATAAGTCCATATTGTCCAGGAAGAAAGGAGAAATCAAAGAAAGAAGAGGAAAAAGAATAGGGGTCTGCATGAATCATAACAGCCAGCACCTTAAAATACTTTTACAGAGTGGGGAGAGTACACCACCCTTAGCTTTTGTGTTAGTCAGCACCCTGTCTGGTCCACAGCTGGATCTGTGTGCTCCTCCACGAGATAGCACAGTTTGTCACTGTTGTCAGTCTCTCCTTCTGAATTCATCCTGATCCTACTACACTGCAATGCTCTTCCTGTGTTGCCCTTGACTGTCTTCTCCTCATCATGTTCTCCTACTGCACCCTCTCCTGCATGGCATCCACTCTCAATGCATCCTCCCCAATGCACTTTGTTGTCAACACCCTCTCTACAGCATTACCCCACCTCACTGACCACTTTGCAAGACTGGACATCCACCTGCACCCATTCATGGATCACCATGTAAGCTATATGACCTCCCTGGATGGTGCCCTGTTCTCTCAGTGAAGTTTTGCCCTCATGACAACACTAATTGGAAAGGTGGAGGTTTGAGGTGGCTATGGTTGCAGGCAAGTTGATGAAACCAACACCACTCAACAAAATCCAAATGCCCAGGACATCATCTTCCTACTACAGTGCTCTCTGCAGTGCAACTGAATTGAGCAGCCGAATTTTCAAAGGTGGTGCTTCTGCAGGAGACTCAGATGGTTGTCCCTCAATGTTGTGTTCACACTGCTGCCCAACCAGGAGCTCCACAAGATCCCCACACTTTATGAGGAAAAGGAATTATTTGATGCATTGTGGGAACTGGAAGGAGCTCATTATTGGGGAAGATAAGGCAGGCACCAAGGTCTGGGGACATTACATAGGCAACTATCAAACAAGGAGGATGAGGACATGGAGAATGAGACAAGGGGGGCATTGAGGCCTGCTGATTTGTAGCAGGTTGGGGCCATTATCAGCTTCCCAAGCATACATAATGCTTGTGGTTTCAATTTCTCCCCAATCAAATCTTGTGCTTTCAATTCCATTGTGTTGGCCAAGCACTGCAGGGGTGACATCACCTATACATTGTTGTTTGAGATGCTTGATTGATTGTCTTGAACATGTTGGCATGCACCACCACCTCATGCAAGCACTCCCTCTGGAGACTGTCATGCACAGTTAGACATGTGATCAGTTCCAACGATGGTGATGCACCACCACATGTGCATCTCACATTTGTGCACTGTCTGGGCATCCTCCAAATGCTTCTCTGACCCACTCTTGTCCACTTGTGTCCTCGAGTGTCTTATAGTCATTAGTCCAGGAAGGCTGCCCTGTGTCCAGCATCTTTTGCAGCATACTAAATTTGGATGTCCATTGGTGGAGCCTTGCTGCATGGACTGAAGCTTTTCCCTGGGCAACTTGTATACAAGCTATAGGATCATGTGAGAAGTAGTTAAAAGTGAGATGCCACCCTGTAGTCCATAGACTTGCATGCTTATGCTAGATGTGCCTTCTAGACCTACATAATAAGCATACACATACAATAACCATCAAGGATGTGCTGTCTTGTTTTCCTTGATCAGCCATGCTCGAGTACTCTGACAAGCTTTGTCAGTTGGTCCAAATTAAAGCCAGGCAAGGATGAACCTCCTGAATCCTCATTTCTGCCTGTAAATTGGCTGCCTTGTTGCATAGCCATTGGAGTGCACTTCTTGGTCACATCCAATTCATCCAGGATGTGCTCAAGGTCAATGTCAAGACATGTCTGTTGGTCATGCAGTTGCTGGTTGCATGACATTAAGTGTTCCAGATCCAGATTCTGCATCATCAGCCAGCCATTGATGATTTATGATGAAATGAATCAACAGGCATGGGTATCACAGACAATCAATGTACTGTCAAGGAACTGCATTGTAGCATGGCATTGACCTTGGCAAGTGCTACATCGACTTACCCATACTACCACTTTTCCTGCATCAAATCCTCCCAGAGCATCTCAGTATCCACACCCATCTTGAGCATATATGACTTGCACTGCACCTGCACAGCCTCCAACTCAAGAGGCATGTCTTTGGATGCCATTGATACCACCATGCACAGATTGCTCCATGCCAGCCAAGGTTGTGAGCGTGCTGCATTCTTTCATATACACCTGCATCATCAGCTTGCTGTTCTTTTCTTGATGTTCAAACTGTGTGCACTTCCTGAATGGTCTCATCTTGTTGCTTTTTGAGTGCCCCACAATACTTGCATTCCTTAGTATTGATCTTGTGACCAGGCTCATCTGTGTTCTTCAGCAGCTCTTGGATGTTAGTGAAGGGCTGAAATGGAGTGGGAGAGAGCAAGGTTTGGCAATCACCCTGTTGATACTGTTGGCAGACCAGGGGTCTATTCTGCAGAACTCCTTGTTCAGAGGGGTGGGTAGATTGGTGTGCTGTCCAAGTTCCTTAAGAGGTTTGACCTGTTGAACAAGGTTTGTGAGTTGGTTTTGGAGAATGTCCTCTTGAAGTGATTTTTTTCAGCTTTTCAGACTTCTTTGCAAGGAAGCCGCACTTGTACCATGCTCAGCACGTGCAGTAGACAGTTGACAGGTTATGTGCATGCATCATCGAGATGTGCATGGTCCTTGTGCTGCTACACTGGAGCAAGGGACTAATGGTGTTGGTGTTGTGAGTAAACAACAACAGGATATATGAGATGCCTACCAGTTTCTCTATTAAAGAAAATTTGTAAACACCCAACACCCTGTCAACAGCATTGCTGGCACTGGAAGCATGCATAGTAGTGGGGACTGAGGTGCCATGACTAGAGGGAGGAAGTTTACCATGGTTGAGGAGGGGTTCCAACTGCTCAAGCCCTCAAAGCACTCAGCCTCACTGCTTTACATGATGGCCCATGATGGCCCATTGATGTTTGATCATTTCAACAATGATCTTGCCATGCTTTTCTTGCTTCTCCTTGATGGTGACCATGCACTTCAAATCATGGTGGAAGCATGTGCTTTGGTGGGGGCATGAGTGAGATGCTGAGAGGATGCAGCTGGGAGGATTGGATCGCTCTGAGGGAACAGTGCATGTTTTTATGTGAGAAGGTTGTGTGCTGGTTGACATTGTACAGGTAAGGTATGCTTTTTGCAATGGTAGTGGGTTCATGGTGATATTTTTGGTGTTGGCATGTTCATTTTTTGGACCAAGCGAGGACAGGAATTCCAGCTTGAATTAGATAAACACAAGAAAGAAGACCTACTTTGGTAGATGTTTCGGTAGAAGGACAAGTGGCATGGCAGCAGATTGCTACCTCCTTGTACAATACGACCACATCCAATGGTTTCCTTTCCTCTTGAGACCCCAGCCTGGAGAGCACGTTTTGCAGATCCTTCACTCTCATCTACTTAACCATCTTTTTGACCACCATACCACTTGCTTGGGGCACCATGGAATCAATCATGATATGATTGTCAGTAATAGGGATGACATTGATGCCCCATCCTTGACATATGCAAACATATGGCAGAGGAGGTACAATGACAAAGATTCAAAACTGGGTTGGTTTGGCACAAGATGTCTAAATAGTTCCATCTGCCATTTCTATGGTCTTGTTTGATGAAGTGCAGATTATCTTCCAAATCTGATTTCATTTAGTCATATTATCAGACACTAATCTTGTCTCATGACTATCATACATCATGCCCAGCTCCAAGCATCTGGTAGCTATACACAGTTTGTATATGGACTTGTAGACATCTTCCACTTCCTCAGACTATGTTGGTGTCATGTTGATGTTGTCCTGCAATCTGATCAATGCGAGTCATCCAATATCTCATTTTCTGGCAGGAATTTCTTTCTGAACTGGGTGCATTAGAGTCAACATGAATTTGACCTGGTGCCACAGTTACCTACCATAGACAATGTTAGTAAAGTTACTTGTCTTAAATTTGTGGGAAACTCAAAAACTATTTTCAGCATGTTAGAGAGCCTATGTCTCAGGGACTTGCTGGTCCACAGTGATTGGAACATATGCAACATGGTATGATTGCTAGTAATCTGTTTCTACTTTCTGCTGATTGTTTTGAAAATCTGGCTGTTCAATCTCAGTCCATTGGTTTTCATGCTGACATGCTAGGTAAGCATGTTGTTTTTTCAATGTTTAAACCTGATTTCCATGAAAGGGCCAAGGAGGAATGATATTGCTCATATAATGCAAGACACTGACAAAGACCTCATGGGGAAATTTGTTGATTTAGAATCCTATCATTGGAAGAGAAAATGCTGGAAAAACAACCATCCTTGAAAAGATTTGCAACTCTACAAAACACCTAGAGATCTATAACTATGAGAGAAAGTGGGTACTAATGTCCATTAAGACATATTCAAGAGATACTGACCTAATTGATATATTGTCAGATTGACCAGACAATTGCAGGCACAAAAGAGATGAGGTGTTGCATATATGTAATGAAGCCATGATTACACATATTATCTAAGCATGGATTGCATGATATCCATGCTATTGGTGAGATGAATATTTAGGGTTGGATTTGTACTAATGGATGTAGGTATTACATTCCTATAGATCTCAATTGCATCATGCCATTACAGTTACAAAAAAGTGGTGCATTGGTGAATGTGATATCAAAAATGGTAAGAATGCCATTTTTGAGGTTACAAACTTGTGTTGATAACATCATTGATACATAGTTCCAGTGGTGGTACTATTTACTAAATTTGATGCCTTTTTAGCACAGACATTTCAGAATGAAGATCTACTTTTGCTTGAAAATGAAAGGCAGAAAAGACTGGAGGCTGGTGCCCAAGAGATGTTTTAGAACAGAAACATTTGGGGCAACTTGTGTAAGATGGCTTTCTACCCAGGGCATCATTACAGCTACAAGGTGACTATACATGTCTTATGGTTTCAACTTTACACCATCAGAGATGTTTCAGATATGGATATAAATGATATGGGATGCAATAAATTGCTGGATAAAACAGCAGCTGTATTAGATGATGAATTATTGCAGATGGTGTTGGTATCAGCACAGGAAAAAAAACAGATTGCTCTGGATTGTATGTGCTATTGAATAGTGAGTAATGCTTATAATACAATACATTTATGAAATAATGTATCTAGTGCCTTGGAGAGCTATGTTGATCTCAGGTTTGCTACAAAAGAGGATCATGATGTAATGGAAGCAATTGCTAGTTTGTTTTCACACACAGAGGTATGATTACAGTGAAATCCATAAAGGTGGGTGGGAAATTGAATATATTGCATAGGTAAGATATGGTGGATAATTAAAATAAGAGATATCAATCTTAAGTATGATGTTTGATATAGGAGGTAAGTGATCTGCTATGTGCCAGAGTTGTTCATTTTCTCATAGACATTTTTGGTGCTCTTCCATTTATAGGAGTAAGTGGTCTGATGTGGATCAGAAATGAGAATTTATCTCATGGTCCTTTTTCTGTTGCTCTTCCATTCATAGGAAGTAAGTGGTCTGATGTGGATCAGAAATGAGAATTTATCTCATGGTCCTTTTTCTGTTGCTCTTCCATTCATAGGAAGTAAGTGGTCAGATGTGGATCAGAAATGAGAATTTATCTCATGGCCCCTTTTCTGCTGCTCTTCCATTCATAGGAAGTAAGTGGTCTGATGTGGATCAGAAATAAGGATTTATCTCATGGCCCTTTTTCTGCTGCTCTTCCACTCATAGGAAGTAAATGGTCTGATGTGGATCAGAAATGAGAATTTGTCTCATGGCCCTTTTTTCACTGCTCTTCCATCCATAAGGAGTAAGTAGTCTAATGTGTATCAGACATGAGGATTTATCTCATGACCCTTTGTCTGCTTCTCTTTTATTCATAGGAGGTCAGTGGTTTTTTCATGCATAGCCAGTGGATGCTTTATGATTACAAATGAATGCCAATCTCACTACTCCTTTACCTGTAGCAATCACATGATGTGGATGATGATCTCATTTATGTAATACTAATAGTTGTATTTTTTCACCTGCATGATATTTCTTAGCTGGTATGCCTTACTTTGATTATCTGATGTTATTCATATATGTTTTGCAATATTTAGGATGTAAGCCAACCTTTTGATACAAGTGGTATGTCCTGGCATTATTTTTATTTAGAATGTAAGTGTTTTTTTTCTTTATTCTGTTTTAAACACATAATTTGACTTTTATGTTAGACAATTGGGTTTTTCTTTTTATTCATACCCTTGGTTAGCTAATGTGACTTGCATCCATCCCTCTCTTGTGGTATATTCAATTACATGATGGGCCACTCATTGTTTGAATGTACATTTTTCAGTTTACTTCAAAGGGACAGACATGGAAAGATGTCCTTCAACAAAGGATAGGTGTGTTATTCAGACCATATATGCTTAAATCATGTTTATATTTTTATGTATAGGACTTTTACTTGTTTTTTGGCATGCTATTTTTCTTGTTTGAAACAATCTCCTTGAACCATGAAAAACAGCTGCAGAAAAGTACCACATATCAGGCACATTTGCTCAAGTGGTTAATGAACTTAAAGGACACAATGACTACTATCTTGCTGTTGGCATAGAGGCAAGGAGAAAACTTATCATGGATTTGGTCATGCACCATCCGATCTGTGAGTAGTCAAAGATTAATGCTTCAATCCTGAGTTGGTTTTCCAACCTTGAGCCTTTTCTTTTTCTCTGACAAAATGCTTCTATATTTTTTTTCCAGTGTACTATAGAAATATATGAAGGTATCACCTATTAAATCATTCATGAAGTATATTTATCATTATATCCATTTATTGACACATACATATATTGAGATGTTTTGTGAACAACTTGCATGAAATTCCAATACAGCATCTTATTTGAAATTTCATATTATCTACAGTATATATACACAGCAAATAAAAATGTTTTGATGAAATAAATTGGAAGACAATAGATTTAAAAAGATAGATGGTTTATTAATGTAGATATGTATGTCAATGCATGTGAAGCAAAAACATGAATGTTCTTCCAAATTTGTTCAGACTCAACTATCCATGCTTGGCTCCTTTCTTTCTTTCTACTAGACATATTTATATAGTATTATGTAATTGCATCTATGAGATATCATCATCATTCACTTGCAAAAAATGACTTACATCTGACCCATACAGTAAAACCACATAAATGTTTGTCTCACATCTATTATTAAACATATGTAGTACATATAATAGAAAGAGAGAAAAGAACACACAGTGATAGATAAAATAATAGGGGCCTGCAAGAAATTGTGACACTGTCTTTACCTAATATGGCTAATTTATGTATAGCACAAATCAACTACATATGTATGTTCTCAGTTACACCTACCAAACATAACTAGATTCCTTTGTAATCCAAATATGTATCACAAAAGGTAATGCAATAGATACATGTGGTTGAGAATTCACATAATATGGTTTGTTTATGGCACAAACAGCTGTTTAGGCAGCACTTGCAAATGTGGACTTACATATTGTTAGGTTCAGGGTTGGCAGTCCAGGGCTGGACTAATGATGACCATTATGTGAGGACAGGATGGATTCAATTAGTGGAACTTGGTATGAGTTATTTTTGCACAGCAAATATTATAGGAAATGTCAAATATGGTTGGATACCATTAGGTAGTATTGTATGTACATATGTATATGGGGAGACAGGCAGAAAGAAAGCAGAAAAAGGACCAGGTGTAACTCACCCTTATCACAGAGGTTGTAGTATTGGAGTTGTGGTAATCACTATTGACTTTGCAAAATAATGCCCTTTTTAGTTTCATTGAAGCCATAAATTACACTTCAAGCATTGGCCAAAATAACAGCATGGGATAGGCTAATGTTAGTACAAATAGACAGTCTAAAAAGGCAGTTTTTGCAATATTTTTACTAGAATCAACCTATTACCAGTGTGAATCAATCATTTTTTTTTTTTGACTAATGCCTGTTGTGTTAATAAAAATAACTCAGATAATGCCAGACTAACAAAATAGAGTGGCCTTCTTGTTATTTTAAGCCCATTTTTCACATCTGGAAAGTTTTGGTTTTTTTTTTTCACATTAAGTTCATTCTATCCTATTTTGCTTAATTCCTTTTTTCTAATATTTGTTGTAGCTTTTCAAACCATCTTCCATCATACAACTCTAAACACTAGCAATAATATTTTTGCCTTTTGCTATTTCCATACTATTAGCTTTCAACAAGGTAGAGGTATAAAGTTAAGATTTATAAATACAAAGTTGACTTTTGTACTGAATCTATAGCTATTTGTTTACTTACATAATCAAACCAACTTTGTTTTGTGATAAAGATAAACATATACTGTACATGTATGTTGATAATCAGTTGTCCAATCATGCCATTGTACTACAAGCTGATTGTTTTTGCAACCTCCAAAATACTTACAAGCTCTTTATGTTTTTCATCCTTGAGCAGCAGTTCTGTAGTCCTGATGTACTTGGTGCAAGCCTTGACATCCTTGAACTTTTTCATCAAAGACATTACTTGATATGATTCAAGCATTTTTGTTCCTTTCATAATAATCCTATGTGTGTACATTAAAATTGAATCATTTGGTTTTACTCAACCTCAAAGATGATGAAGTGATGTCCTTTACCAAGCCTGCCTTTTGTAGAGAGGTATAAATTGCCCTTGGACACTTCAATCAATCTGGGATGTGTTGGAGATAGGATAACATGGATGTATCATGTCCTCACACTGTTGATATTAGTTATGTTCTCTAGATAGTCTTTATACACCTGGTTTTCATGTTTCTATGTGTTGTGTTGTTGTAATTTGTAAGTGCATTTTTTATACTTACTCCTCCTGCTAAAATAGCTTGGCTAGGTACTGCAGTTTTTATTTGTCACAAAGATTTCAATGGATATTGACAACCAGCTATTTGATCAAGCTATTCTACATGCTAATGGCTTTGGCAGTCTCCAAAACATTTACAAAATCTTGATCCTTGTTTGTTCTGATAAGCTCTTTTGCAGCAAGAATGTACTTGTGGCAAGCTTTGAGCTTCAGCTGTTTCATGAATGCCACTGCTTGACCTGATGGCAACACTTCATCTGCTTTTCCAACAGACCTGATTACATGCATCAAAGTTGCATCATCAGGTTTCTGGTCTTTGGCCAAACTGATGACAAGATACAAATGAGTCAGTACTGCAGGCATCTTGGCTGGCACAGGCTCATCCTTGTTCTTGATGATTGACTTGAATTTTCTCCAAGAAAATTCATTGGCTATTATAGGATCATATATACCATTAGTTTTATTGGAATACAAATAATGAAATCATATTTACCATTGGAAGTGCTTGCATGACTTGTTGCATCTAGCCTCATCCTTTGTGGATTATGTGCATCATCAGCATCCATATCAGATTCATTTTCTTCTAGAGGACGCTTGAGACTGGTTGTACTGCTTGCTCTGGTAGAATCAATGCCTTGATCAAGGACTTTGTCTGTAAAATGGCTAAGCATGATCTTATGCAAGATCATGCTCAAATAACTCACCTGAGTTCTCCTCCTCCTCCTCCCCCTCCTCTTCCTCTTCCTCCCCCTCCTTTTCTTCTTCTTCCTCTTCAGAATCCACAACAAGCAGAGCAGTACGTGCTTTCAGTTCTATAAACATGTATTAAATGATATACATATCAAATGCAAAACATATACTTACTTTTTTGTTGTTCTGCTTTCATTTGAGCACGTTTTGCAAGTATTGGTGTTGTGAATAAGGTGGCAGTTTGGATCTCTTTCTTTCGATCCTCATCAAGTTTCTTCTTTGCCTCCTGTTGGGCTTTCAATGAATTCCACTCAGTGTAGGAATTATCTTGGTAGCTTGGCAATATTGTCATCCTTTCCAGCTCCCTACCCAATACCTTTGCCTGATAGGCTTGAGTTTGCCTATCACTCATTGCATCCACCATTTTGATTGGATACAGTTTCTTCAAGTATGCTTCACTTGTGCTGATCTCTTCAACATTAAAGTCCTGAGTTGGATTTTGTTTCCGATGGACTGCCTGTTCAGAGTGTACTTTTAATATCTAGAAAAACATATCAATAACTGACAACTGAATACCATTAATTTTACCTGTAGAAAATCCCTCAGGCCTTCTCTGACTTCAGGGATTGCCAGCCCATCCAAACCAAGACCCAAATCTTCAGACAAGGCCAAGTTAGCAATTTGTTGAAGCTTCTTATGATTTTTTGCCCGTATGTCAAGATATGTCCCAAGGCGAATGTTTTGATTCCCTATGGTTTCACTCTTATCAATCTCGACAGGTGCAAACTGAAGTTCCAAGTCATGGTCTGCCTTTGGTTGCTCATCCAGACCATCAGGCCAAGTCCATTCTCCCAGATTCTTTTCTTCAGTCCACTTTGAAAGCTCTTTAGTTAGTTGTTCACGAATCTCCCAGACCAAGTGTGTAGCCAAGAGAATTTTGCGAGCCTGATTGCTAACAAAGATTGAGTTCAGCTTATTCATCAGTGTTGAAGGTTTTTTGATGTTTTTGGAATCCAGCCAAGGAAAAGAAGTGCGTCGGAAACAATAGTCAACCATATTGAAAAATGATCTGTAGAGACCAGTGAGATCATCATCTCCATCTTCAATACCAGCCATTTCTGGTAGACTAAGCATAGTGTGACCACTTGCACGAGTCACATGGCCAGACTTGAGCATCTTGTCACGTGAGGACTTGATGAAAGTGATTATCTTTTGAGTGAATGGAGGTGCTGCAGTGGTGTTTTTGACATCAATGTCAAGTGGTTTCCTAGATACTGGCAAGTACGAGTTTCCTCCAGCAAGATGAGTGAGACGATGTGTCCACAGATAGTTGTAAATCTATATATTGATAAGCATGCATGATCTTATGCAAGAAGTTGCCACATACTGGATGAATGTCATTGCATTGGAATTTTGCTTTCATGCAAGATTCCACTGCCCGTAGGTGGTCTGACCATATTGGTGGCTGCTGATCAACACCCACAAGTGCTAGTGGTTCAATCCACCAAGTAATCTGTTGAGAAATTTAATATCAATGAATATGTTTTTTTCTTCACTTACCTCCTGAATGATGCCTTCGATTTTTTTCAGTTGTTGTCCCAATGTGGAAAGGAATACTCGATTTGGGACTGGATAATACTTGAGTAGCTGTTTTGGATATACCTCCTCCAATAGGCCATCTCTGAGTGCAGAGAGTTTGGCAGGCATGCATTTTTGAATACATGCCTGATCAGGATGAATTGTAGGCATTGTTGGATGCTCCACCTCAGCCTCAGCAGCCTGGATGATATCATGCCAGTAGGCCTTCAAGGCTGTTTTATAGTCCAAACGTGAGGCTGGATCAACACTTGCAAAATTGTCCATTTTGGCAGCCTTTTCAGTATCTTTGTTGTGAAAATGCTTGACATATATATCTGTCCACTTGGTGAAATAAGTGGCATTAAGGTAGTCACAAGAGTCCTGTTTGATGGAACAATGGAGTTCATCCTTTAGTTTGGTATACTGCTCCATAAAAAAATGTCTTCTCTGTGTAGCTGGAGTATTCTTGGGGGAGTCCTTGAACTCTATTGGGGTGGCAAGAAATTTCAAAATCTTTGAGGAATTTTCAGTTGCATAGATCATGGCCTAGTATGATATTTTAGTCATATGTATATCATTTGAATATATAGGTAGTTTTGCTTACACCACCAATAACTGGATACCAAGAGGTAATGTGGCGAACACTTAGCCCACTGTTGCTCTTTCCTTGGTTTCGGAAATGAGCATATCGAAAAAGCTCAAACAAAGCCCAGAACAACTTGGAATCCCGAAGAATACGACCAAGGGGTGACTTGGCCAAAACTGTCCCTTGCAAAAGAGAATTGATATATCGTTCTTGCATAGGCTTCTCCTTCACTTGCAACAACACTTTCATAATGGTATTCAGTGTGTCCGTCTCTGAGTCCTCATGACTGGGTAGTAGCTTATTTCCAGCCAAAAGTCCTTCTATAAAGGGATGATCTTCTTGGCCATGAATGTAGTCTGTTGATCATTGTAAACAGCATGATCTTGTGCAAGATCATGCTATGTCACTTACCCAAATCAAGAAAACGAACCAGCCAGACTCCATTTTGAACCACCTCTTGATGAAAGGAGTGGATTGCCTGTCGGTATGCTTCCATCTTTTCACCACTATTCATGTCTTGCTTTTTCTCCCACTTCTCCAGAGCATGCTGGTATTTGATATATGTGTCACGAACTTGGGAATGATCTCTCATGTAGGTGAACCGGTGATTGCCATTGTACAAGAGGCTGGTAGATTTCACTGCATCCGGCTTCCATTTGACCATGTTTGTATACAAGTCTGGTTGAAGTGGCTGAAGAGAGTCCAGATCAACATCAGCTTTGTAAACCCCTAGGTCAATCGCATGTTTGGCTATACGATTCTGTAGGCCATGCTCATTGATACCATCAATGAAGCATTTCATGAACTGGGAATCAATATCACGAATGTTGATTTTCTGTCGTTCCATTCGAGGACCACGACCAAGATCATCTTCATCCATTATACACATCAAAGCATACCCCAATGTGGCATTCACCACATGCTTGTTGGTGTTCTCCACAAGTGGTTGTACTTGTGGCAATTGGATAGGCTTGATGTTTGGAACCTTGATGTATGAAAAAGAAATGAGTCATATTCATCCATTATATGATTTATCACATACAAGTTTTTTGATCTAGTTTGATTTTGATGTTGGTCAGCAGCATGATCTTTCAATAGAACATGCAAGACCCACCTTGGTCTCCCTTTCCTTGGCAGGAGCTTTGCCCTTGCCCTTGTCCATCTTCCTTCCAATCTATGTTATATTATTGATCAATATTGTGACCAGTAACCAACATAATAATAGTATTGCATCAAGTTCACTTACCTCTGCCTCCTCTCTATCCTGGTGGTCTTCATCATCTTTATCCTCCTCATTGATGTCCTAAAATGTTCTAGTTGATGGTGTAATTTTACAACAGAATATGCAAGACATACCTTAGTTTTTCCTCCCTTAGTGGAAGCTTTCTTTTTCCCTTTGGCTTTACTGGTTAGCTTTGCAGCCTATATAACATTTAGATTAATATAGTGTCATGATGGACAACTTGGAATATAGAGTTCACTTACTTCTGGCTCCTCCTCATCCTCTGAACTCCCTTGATCTTCTTCATCAATTTCTTTCATATTCACCTTTTTGCATGATAAATATGAGATTGATTAACCATAATCTAATGCTTGCAACTCACATCACTTCCATCAGCCATTTCTATATCTTCTTCTCCAGCAAGAGAACTTTCAGCCTGAGCCTTTATTTATGGTAATTAGATGATTTTGTACAAAGACATGTGTCTTAAACCTACTTGGTTGGTAGTGGTCATGGTGGTGGCAGTTTGATCCTAATACATAGTTGATCAGCATGATCTTGTGCACAATCATGCACATTGGACTCACTGTGCTAGTAGTGGCTTGGTCCTAATGGTAGTTATTACACCAATCATGATCTTGTACACAATCATGCACATTGGACTTACTGTGCTAGTAGTGGCTTGGTCCTGATGGTAGTTATTACACCAATCAGTTGGCATGATCTTGTGCAAGATCATGCCAGACTTACCTCCAGAGCATTGGAAATTGTGGGGGTAATGAAAGCCTAAAAGGATTAGCCATTTACTCTCATTATAAACATATACAAATACATTATCTAATACTTACAGGCATTGTTGATTTTTGTTTGTTTCCAAATAAGGAAGGTATAAATGCAAGACAAAGAGGTGTTTCTGCATAGCCACAGCAATCACCAGTCTTATAAGTGAATATTCTCACACTTCAAACATTCATCAATGGCAGTACAAGATCACCAAGTCCCTGATTCCCCAGAGTACAGGTATGACAAGGCAGTATATACAAAATGAATTCTAGGACAAAACACATACTTGTCTGGCTGCTCATTTG
>JBBPUI010000415.1:0-21970 GCA_038094615.1 Heimioporus aff. retisporus
CTGCCATTTCTTTGACTGGCTCGTAATGACCGGTATAGGTGCTTCCGAGAATCACGTATACACCGATCGTGTTTTCATCGACGTATTCCATGGCTTTCTTAGGATCCAGCCTATATTTGCTCTCGACGCTGACGGGAACCAGTCGACATTCTACTTCAAAATAGCGAGCAAATTTCTCGAGGGCAACTTGGGCATTTGCTCCCATGACGATGTTGGGGCCAGGCTCATGGATAGATTTTCCAGCAGCCTTGCGACGTTCCTGCCAAATGCGCTTCATGGCAAGACCGCCAAGTTGGATGGCCTCAGAAGAACCAGTGGTGGCAGTGCCGATTGCTTGTTTAGTGGAGGGTGCATGCCAAAGATCAGCGAGGATGGAGACACATCGGGTATGAATAATTTCTGACGGACAGACATCGTTTAAAGTGTGAATTATTCGTGAGCATCATGAAGATACATACGGGTCGCAGGATATTCGTCCTGGTCGATCAAGTTTTTGGACATGTTCTCCAGCATGAGTTTGTTGGCAGGTTCCGGCATCCAAGTTTGAACAAAAGATGCAAGGCTGTACATACTGTGAGATATTGAATGGGACAGAGAGCGAAAGGGTAGACTTGAGGGTTGGATGGCCGTCTGTGCTCAATTCGTCGTGAATGAGCTGGTACGCGGTCTCTGCATCGGTACCCTTGGAAGGGATATGAAACTTTGGAAGAGACTCTGTTCCATAACGAGCGCCGTAAGGGTGATTGATCGCGTTAACTGCCGTTGCGTTCAGATAACGGCGACTATGAGACTTTTTGTCCTATTGGATAGATGACGTGAGTAGCCCATCTTTGGGGAGGTGTGAAGACATGCCTTGGCTTCGCGGATAAGCCTTTCAGGGTGGATGTGCTAGATAATGCAGATGAGTTTGGGGCGCTAAGAGAGAGTGAGATGGGGGTACCTTCGAGAGAGACATTTTGCGATGCTGATGCGGATAAGGGTTATGGGGGTGGTTATATAGAGTGTACGTAAGAATCTGATCGGAGTGAGTGACAAAAATAACTTACATCAGCTCCACAGCACGTGGCTTAAATAGACCGTTGTATGACGTAAGCAACTTATTCCTAGCCCGAGCAATGCGATCCCCGAGCGTCGTGTTGCCTCCGTCTCCTGGCACTCCCAGCTTCATTATAGATCTCAGCAACCGTTCTTACAAGCACCAATACTCCAACATTTATTTTACGAGGCTCGCCGTACTGAAGAGACCCGTGCTCGAACGCGCGAACGCGAAATGGAAGGACCTTGATGGCGCGTGGCTCCCCGTCGCAGAACTGGTCGCTGGCTTACAGAGCGGTTATAGGGGGCCCGGTATACGTTCCAAGGGTACTAGACGTCGTCAAGTCACAGCTCTGCTGGATATTGGGCACGGTTTATATGGACATGCCACTCAAACCAAACGTCCTAGAGGATCTGGGTCGCGACGTAGGTGCTCAACTCGGGATTTATCGTAACTTTTACCCATTTTCGTGAAGCACTCCTTACCTCCACCCAAATCCAAGGAAAAATTTTATTCCGATCAAGACAGTGTCATGCTCGAGGACGAATCTGGGCGCATCAAACTCGTCGGCAAGAAACTCACATCAACACAGCTCATCACCGGCGTTATCATTGCCGCACTTGGAATGGAAACCCCGAGCGGTGATTTTGAGGTCGTTGACATATGTTTCGCCGATCTTGCACCATTCGCTGAGCAGCAAGTCGTTCACGACAATGCCATGGATGTCGACAGGTAGGTCTGTTTTCGCGTGTCCTCCCTTCTGTTCCCAACGCAACGACAAGCAGTGGTATTCCCCCACAGGATGAGTACTTAGCTGTCGTCTCAGGTCTGTCCATCGGACCTGTATTCAAGTCGGACGCCCAGATTCAAATGTTAGTGGAATATCTGTCCGGAGAAATCGGTGGTCATGACGATCAGGCATTCGCGTCCCAAGTCACGCGTTTGATCATCGCAGGCAACTCGCTCTCGTTAGCTGCAGATACCGAGAATGGTGTAGACGAGGACGAGAAGAAGCCGGTATGTAGTCCCATCGAATTTCCACGCACATCTGATATCCAGGAAACAGAAAAAGTTGAACATGGTGTTACCTTCGGATATCTCGCCACACCCCAATTCCATGCTTTCTGCCCATCTTCACGACCTCGCATCGACGCTTCCCGTGCACATTCTCCCGGGCCCGGACGACCCTTCAGGGGCAATCCTACCCCAACAACCTTTTCCACGCGCCATGTTCAGCGGAGCATCAAACTATGAATCGTTCCATCGCGAGACAAATCCTGTTTGGCTCCGGCTGCAATGTGGCACTGATTCGGAGGGACTTTCGCCCGAAGAAACTGCATCAAGTGTTGGCAGGTCCTCGGTGACCCGAAGCGTTTTGGTGACATCTGGTCAACCTCTGCTTGACATGTTCAGGTACCTCCCAACACCTCCTTTCTCGTTCCTGTCCATTGCGGAATTGACTCTCAAGTGGAGACATATTGCCCCAACCGCACCGGACACATTATGGTGCCACCCGTTTCAGGAACGAGATCCATTCGTTCTCGATGAAACACCCGATATATACATCATCGGGGGTATGTCCGAATTCGCGACGTCATTGGTGGGCTTGGAACAACGAGCCAAGGGAAGAGGAATTAGGCAATGCAGAGTGGTCCTATTACCGAGCTTCGCCGAGACGGGGACACTGGTGTTGATAAATATGCGGACTTTGAAGGTACGGTGCGTGAATTTTGGAGTCGAGGGCCTCGGTACGGGTGGGGAACAAGCAGGAGAATCGAAAGAGGACGTCATGCAGGAGGGTTAACGTCACGCAGAACCATTGAAACGGCGTTCCTCGGACCCGGGCTGGACTTTGACGCTGAAATTATTTCTCAAAACACATCGGCTTTGATATCCATAAGTTTTTTGATGTTGTAGTTTACTCTACGAGGATAATATTCGACATCGATAATCATCTCAGAGTGCGGTATGTCTCGCATAGTGTTCAAAATACGGATATCAGTATTTTTCGGAAATAACTAGAAAGAATTCAGAACTGTGCAAGGAAACGCCATAACACTTACTGAGGGTGACGAGGGACGTCCAGCCAGTGAACGGATGGCTGACAAATAACATGAGAACTCGTAAGGAAATTGATGTAAGGTCATACCTCCTTCTGCCCTCTCCTGTGACTGCATCATACTGTTCCCATACATAGCCAGTTCGCTCGTATTCCTAGATGTGTTATCGGCAGGCTAACAGTTAACGTCGCGACAAGGACGTACCTTGAACACATTTTCTACTAAATTTTTGCGTAGTTCGGTATAAATTTGCTGGGCATACTTCTGGTGGGGACCCTCAACAGCCGCGTAAGTCTGTTCACGCAACCTTCAACCCTTGCACAATTCTAGGTCCACTATGTCCGAGAACATACCTTGTGCAGCGAGCTCAAGATCAGATAGTTCATCTGAACCCATATAGGTCCTTTCCAATAATTCTCGCCCTGTCCAAACTCAGGATGTGAAGCTGAAAGACTGCGAATACCATATTGCGACCAAAGATGATCAGGATCGCGGAGAAGGTCAAGAATGGCAAGGAGATGCGGAGAATCGGGAGGAAGAAGGGAGAGCATAAAGGGAAACAGTGACAGATAGCCCTTATGGCATACATGTTCGGATTCATCTAGTCCCTATCAGAAGAAGGTGGCGAGTATGAAATAGGGATGCACACCGTCCGAGTTGATTCCGACGTCGCAATACATTTTGGCGTCCTCATTCCAGTGAAGATCTGCAATCGCGAAAAGACCATCAGTGCGCTCTGGATACTTTAAAACATCATACCATCAATGTTCTCTATGATAGCTTTCTCGATTTCTTTGAAACTCTCCGCGTCCTCAGCTTCTCCGATGAATTCTGCCAGGCCACGCATCGTTCGTGTGAAGAAGCCCATCCAACTGATGAGATCCAGATGTAGTTCGCCAGCGTGCGCAGAAGCTCTTGGATAGTCATCCATACCACTGGTGAGGACATGTGTTTCAGAGCGTCCACGCCATCTATACGCTTCTGTGCGCGAGCGTGCTTTTCGGCCGTATTGTTTGATTTGCCCCCGTTGAGTACGACGGAACCAGTCATAATGGCGTCTCAAAGGAGCGTAGATTGAGCGCAAGAAATCGAGGCCCTCGTCGTATGATAAGTACTTGCTCCCCCTGTCAGCCGACCCAGCGAGTCCAGTAAGTGGAACTTGTGCGCCGCCCATTGCAAAATCTATGCCAAGGTCTGCAGCAGAGGGGCCGTCATTTTGCGCCGCGAGACGCGCAATGAAATCGGTGACTGCCATAGTGAGCGTAGGGGGATTGGCAAACGTAGGGACCTGTGTTTGAAACTCGGGAGGAACACGGCTGCGGGCTTCATCACCGAGAATTTGCTCGCGGGCAACCCATCCGTTTTCATCAATAAGATCTATCCAATTTTTTAGAATCTGGAGGCTGAGGTCATTGTCCCACTGCCCGATGTGAAGTAGATGAAACCCTTCATCCCTTAACGATAGGGATGAATAAATGTAGGGCAGCGAGAGTAAAAGATGTATTACCAGTAAAACCCCCTTGGGAAGAAGCTGCGACTAGGTGTAGCGGTGAGTAGGGCCCGAGGTTCGGTAAGCCTTGCGCCTCGGTGATCCTCTGAAGCGTCAATACCATCATAATCATCATCTTGGTCCCATTCGAACGCAAAGCCTGTGTCAACAATTGAGGTTCCGTAGAAGTACCCGATTCCTCCAAGTAAATTAGATGTGATGGCCTTGCTAAAGGACTTGAGCGCCTCGTGGTCTGACACAGCAAACGAGTCAGGGATTGGGAAGCGAGCCTCAAAACGGTCATCGAACGAAGAAACCAGCGCAGAAATACCACGATCGATTGCAGCAGCTGCCGGAGAGGTGGAATTAGTATGTGAATAAACATGTCGACTAGGCACGCACAATCTAGTTCGATATGCGAACTGGCACTATCAAAAAAGACATCAAATTGGAATTCGCCATCGAAGAACTTTTGTACTGCAAAAAGGTTGCTCGCTGTGACAGTCTCGTCGGGGAGCTGGAGTACGAAGGATGGGTCAGGTGAATATTCTGCCTGCCGATATTGTTCTGCTACAGGCGCTGCATGTTTCAGGATATTTTGCATGATAAAATCTACGACAGAACAGTGGTGGATGGAAGTCCATCGCGGACAGATAAAACCAACCTTTAGCAGTCCAGATTTGTCCGGGGTTAACTTTCAAACCAACAAAGTGAGATTTCCCTAATCTGTGTGCAAAAGTTTCCGAGTGAGGTCCTACGGTCAAGGCTTGGTTATCAGGACCTGAAAAGAATATGAGCATGAGGGGAATCATTAGTCTTGTGAAGAGAGTACCATCGACAATACGAATAGTGAACTCGTCAAGGTCAGGTGTAGTGCCAGAAAACTCTATGGGTCCGTCGATGCCCTGAAGGATGTGAGTGAGAAGAACAATGAAGTCAGGATTAATTGCAATACATTCTCATCTTCATCGGTGATCAAATCAACACCACCGAGACCCTCGAGGCCCATGTAAAAAACGGTGGAAATTCTGGATGGGTACGCTGTGTCGGGCATTAGCAGGTTATACTCGCTCGGGCCGACCATACGAGTTACACACCTGGCTGAATAGGCACGCCTTCGATACGGGCAGCCCAACTACCGCCGTGCTGGCCACCGGGAACCTTGACGAATTTGGTCGTAATTCGGATATTGTTGAAGCTGTCCTCGAGGACCTGTATACCGCCCTCACGAGAGTCGAATACAGTCCATGTGTAACGATCAAGTCCGTCAGCTTGGTCACATGCATGGCGTGCCTCTGGGCGATGTCAGCCACAACACCCAAATACACAGCGATGCATGGCGCACTCCCGAATGACTGGTAATCCTGCGTTCCGAACCAAATGAGCCCGGTCAACAGTGACTGAGGTAGCGTTGGGCGAACGCCAAAGTATAAGCCAGGGCGATAGGTACCCCAGCGGAGCTCCTCTGTGACATTGCTATCTGGAAAAGAAAATGTCTGCAACGGCAACAAGAGCAGAAGCAGCCATTGAAGGAGCTGCAGCGCCATGGCGTATACGTGGATCTAAGTTGAAGCGTTAAAGCGCGTTTTAGGTAATCGATCAATAATTGGCTGTGCGACAAAAACCCTGCCATGAGAATCCATATAATAATAATATGCCATCAGAACAGTTACCTTACTCTAGCCTTCTGTATGGAAACAACGCCAGGGCGTGTTACGGGTTACCCCTGACTCCAGCATTAGCAACACCGGACCTCCAGGGGGGGAGGGGTTATGGAGTATTATTGTAGCAACGCCTTCCGGGTATTACCATTATATTACTACGCACAATATTTACATTCGACGAGCTGCAGAATGGAGGGATATATTGAAGAAAAATTAGGTACATGGTAACTCTCCACTTAATTACCCAAATATTCAATACTAACTTACTAACTTAGGCCCAATGCACAGCAAGGCAGTTCACTGTAAGCGGGTCGTGCCTCGGAAACGGCCGGCGAGGCCTCACTTGTGTGTGAAACCGGCCGGAGTTGCCTCAATATGATGAGTTGTGTATCAAAATACTTTTTCCTTGACTGAGACAATCATGACCTCATGTAGACAATCCCTAATGTTTTGCGTTAAAATTTCTGCAGGCTTTGCACGGCGCTTAGCAAGTAAGCACTGCCGCACCGGTATTACGGTACGGTATGTCAGTTGTGCTTTCTGCAGAGTTGTTGGTCTTGTCTATAGGCAAATTTGACTCATTGAGTAGCACGTCAACTGCGCAGTCACGCCGGTTGCTGAACTAGGCACCGTGGTGTTGGGGGGCACTCGGAACTTGCATTTCGAATGTTCTCATGACCTCACCTGACAGTCATCGCAACGCTCGAAATGTCTGTAAGCGGCGTCACTTGAGTCCCGACGAGGCTATGTCCCGCCGCTTCAACAATGGCACGGCTCGGATAAAGCGACCTATAATAGTCATAACAATTTGGGGCAGTAGCCTCCTATTTCATATAAAAGTAGCATGGTATCATCGTGACCAATTCATTCAACCCCACAAAGCCCTCAAACTCCCCCTTCACTCGTAGGAATGGACACCCTTGCACTGGACGGCGCTACAGTTATTGCTGGTGCCTCCTCCGTAGCTAATCGCAACGAGTTGCTCAAGGAACGTAGCGATGATTTCCCAACCAAACCTTACTCCCCCGTCTCCACCCGCGTATCGCAGGCAAAGACCGCTGGACATACTTTCTCCAAGTCAGATTATGCGGTAGAGGACAGACCTTTTTTCGTCTCGATCGATCAAGGCGGTGTGACTACTGCTTTGCAAAAACTCGACAGACAGCTCCAACAGGTCGAGCACATTCATCCTGCCCCACAATGACCATGCTTATACTTACATCCCTTTTATTAGACTGGAAGGAGCAATCTCTTGTCCAAGAAGGTGTGTTTCACTTCCAGTACTTCTTTTAGTCAAGGTCCATGAATGTGAAACGCTTTGTAGCACCCTGTCTCTTGGATTGGTCGTGAGGTACCTCCGGGTAACCTCGGTCTCATCAATCACGGTGGCCTTCCCAAGATCCTGACGCGCCCTGGCCGCTATCCAGGCTTTCCTCTTCGCAATTGGTGGGCGCGGGAATGGTGTGGGACACAGGGTCGTAAGTGACCACTTGTCGATTTATTGAGTTTGACGCAACTTCTGTGTTCCAGTATCAGATACTGCTATCGAGTTCAATGGTCTGACTGTGGTGCAGGTTTCTCAGAACCAAGTAAGTTGGGCGTTGCGAATTTCGACCTTTTAAACAAACATCCTTCCAGGCAGCGGTTGTGTCCGATCCACAGGTTAATCCCTATCCTAATCATACTTATTTTGACAAACTCAATTTCCTTGAACTTTTACAGAACCGTATCTTTGTGATCAAGAACTCAGGTTTTGTCGCATATGCGATTGAGGGCACTTACAATGTGCTTGCGATAGTTGACCAAACACACCTGCCCAAGGCCATCAGGGATAATGTGACAGACGTGACACTAGGGTGGTAAGTGGATTACCTGTTTTCTTTTATGTGATTGAACTTTTTTGTGAAGGTCGCACGAGGTCAAGATGAAAAGCCGTATTGGTACTGGAAGGGATCAAGAATATGTTGTCGCACTATTGTCTGGCACCTCTTTGATATGCCTTCACGTCACTCACACAACTCACGTAGCTTGAACATTCCTGCAAACAACTGTGCCATCCTTCAACGCGGAGACGACCTCGAGCTGCTTCCCGCTGGACAACATTACATTACGAATCCAAACGTTACTCTACGTGGACTGTATACTCTAGGCGAAAACCAGCTTGAAATGCCCACCAAAGACATGTAAGTTCGATGGTCGGTTCCATCTGTATATGACCCAACAATATGGCATAGTTTTACGAGAGACCAGGTTCCAGTCAGCCTCCGTATCTACCTCAAATGGTAAGCGCTTTCTCTCGTCCCTTCACTCCTCAGCAACTGACTCTTTACAGGCAGCTGGTCGAACCGCTTAAAGTGAGCCTCGATTGCATCCGTTTCGCCGTGTCGATTCTGATCTAGGCTGGAGCTCACAACTCACGGGTACTCTACACCATATGACGCCCTTCGTGACAAGACCCAATCAATTTTGACTCAAATCGTTGCACATCGTACGGAATATCACCCTCACAGTGGCTAGCCTTTGGTTGACGGTGCAAATAGTCGACTATAGTTCAATGGTGAAACAGCGCTCATTCGGGCCAGACAACTTTGACGATGGAACAGATCCTTCGTCTGCCTTCCTCGATGCTCTCAGGTCCCGTGCAATGGATGAGATGCACGAAGCTGCACTAGAGTATGGCATCGTGCTGAAGGACTTAGGTGAATTTCTCTGTTTTATAGCTGTTGACTCCACGTAACCGAAATTTATCGACAGCCGTCATTGATAGGCAATTCAAAGGGGATATTGCGGCTACCATGGACAGGCTCACAACTAGGGCACTCCAGGCACAAGTGGAAGCTGCTGTAAGTCCCTTACGCTCCCCGTCGTTTCATTGGCTTTAACCCCGCTGCAGAATGTCGACAGGGAGAATTCGAACAAAGTGAAACAGGAAGAGGGGGCATTGTCAGTCGCACGCATCAAAGCGCAAGCACGTAACGTATGTGCTGGAGTTGTTCTGTTAAAAATGAAGACCTTAACGCATAGTTATCTAAAGACCCAAGCCGATTCTGAAGCTTATAGCGTTATTGCAGCTGCGAAAGCTGAGGCTGAACGTACGAAGATTGAGGCTATCGCGAAGGCCGAAGCAACCCGCCTCACCGCCGAGGCAGATGCACAAGCTGTCCGGATCAAAGCTGCTGCGGACGCCGAGGTCGTGGACCAGTTCGCACGCGAAATGGAAATGAGGCGGATCGAGGTTTCACGCGTTAAGGCCTTCGGAAGCAAAACGGTCTTTGTACCTTCTGACGGACCTGGAAGCCAAATGGGAAGCGCAATGGCAGTGGGCATGGCAGCGACGATGGGAAGCAACGCGAGGTCGTAGTTTAGTCGATGTAGTCGGAGAGCTAACGCTCAGGTCACCCACTTCCAAGTACTGATCGTATTCCTCTACTCTATGCCCCGAGTCCGTTTTAGTCAAGGATGTTATTTTATGTTACGTTTCCTCAAATTCGAGAATACTAATGGACAAGGGGGTTACCGCAAGACGCTTGTGAGAGCTGTCAGATGTAATCGTAGCGCTCTGCTCTGCAAGCGCGCCTTTTCCGGCTCAACCTAAGTGGAATCTGACTCCTACTAACTCAGCTTCTGAGTCCTGATCAGGGGGTGTTGGCAGCCCAGCACGCATGAGTCACACTTCCTGTAGGTCACATGTCACGGGAGCCAGGAGGCTTTGAAAGCCACATTGGGTTACTGCTCTACCTTCATCCCCAACGTCGACTACGACTCGCTTTCACACCCACTTACTCTTAGCACATTAAATTCGCTCCATCCATTCATAATGAGGTCCAAATTCAAGGACGAGCACCCCTTTGGTATGTCGTGCTCCTCCCCTGTGGCTCGTTTACTCACCTTGGTCTCATAGAGAAGCGAAAGCAGGAAGCCGAGCGTATCAGGCAGAAGTATCCTGATCGCATCCCCGTCAGTATTTCGTCATGTATGAAACAAATTTTGTGGGTTAACACACGCAATACCTAGGTTATCTGCGAGAAGGCAGACCGAACGGATATTCCGACGATCGACAAGAAGAAGTATCTCGTGCCTTCGGTGGGTGCACACTTTTTACGTGCAATATGCGATGAACGTCTGATTATTGTCTATTTAACAGGATCTGACTGTTGGTCAATTCGTCTACGTCATCCGCAAGCGCATCAAGCTTGCACCAGAGAAGGCTATCTTCATCTTTGTCGACGAAGTTCTTCCACCTACGGCGGCCCTTATGAGTGCTATATACGAGGAGCACAAGTACGTCATCCGGCCACGATATAATTCATCTTGATACTGATCCCATCGTGCCACAGGGACGAAGACAACTTCCTCTATGTCAGCTATTCAGGCGAGAATACGTTTGGTGGGGAGGGATGGATTGAACTATGAACATTTCCGGGACGCCACGATCTGTCGTTGTAAGGAAGCTTCGATTCGATAGACCACCATTAGGCAGCAAGCGTACCCAGAACTTCTTGCTCTCCGCTTAATCCACCTTACATACCCTCCCATCGCTTCGTTTGCTTGCCACTGTATATTACTTCCTGATCCTGGTCCAGCTTTATGTTCCTGTTTTTCTATTCGTTTCAACACAACGCATCTTGTATCCGGTTAATTATTTTATGGCTTTGTCCTCGGTGGTTGTTGGTGGTCGTCAACAACTCGGTCCCCTGGGCGTCAGATTGCACGGGGGCTACTCTGATCACCCACACGAATCAACATTCTCTCACATCCTGATCTATACGTCTTGATCAACTCGCAAAGCACTCTCATTCGTCTTAAAGAATCTCCCATTGAGCCTCGTCTAATGGTTTAGATTCCGGAGCTTGCTGCGTAATTAATAGTAAATTACTGGTGGGTGGGCTCATCATAGGCCTTGCATGTCGAATTTCTTGGATTCTACAGCTCTAGGCGACAGCACACACAAAGAGATCCATGAGCGTACTGGCCCAGCAATCGGTGATCGGTAGCGTGGCCGAGTTGGTCTAAGGCGTTGGATTTAAGTAATTTGAATCCCAATGGGCGCAAGTCCGCGCGAGTTCGAACCTCGCCGCTACCAGTCCTCTTTTTTTGTCATTTTTCCATACAGTTCAACTCACGGCGTTAAGCATTGCGTCTCGTGAAAAATGCATCAAATTTCGTACTTTACAGCAACACGGAATTTTGATACGTCGTGACTCGTCGCCACACTTTTTCCTTGGCATGATTCCTTACCCGACCATCGCGTGGAGTCAGAAAAGCTTTATCGTCCGTCAGCGAGATCACACGGCAAACACGATCGTCGGAGTTACTCACGCCTTCGATGTTGTCCTGTCCTCCAGGACGTTGTCGCACCCTTGCAAATACGGATCACTGAACACCGAAGATACGCCGGGTAGCGTTGCATTTACCTGCGCGTCGGGACGAACTGTTGTTCAGTGTCCTCGTTCGAAAACATGTCTCCGATACTATCCGCCCCGCCTGGTATGGTCCGGACGCGTCTACAACGTCGGGTCAGATGCAAACAGCTCAGGGTACCGCAGGTTGGCGCACTGACCGCGAAGGTTTGATGCCACCCTGCAGGGGCGATTAAGAACATGAAAGGCGTGATTGCGAGCGGCATACACACCTTGGGAGCACTGTCGGAGTCATCGACGGGCGGCGGCGGGGGAGCGGTGGAGAGCGCGTCGTCCGGGAACTCGCCTTCGAGAAGTTGTTGGACGCCACCACTGGAGGGGGACTGAACGGTCGTATCCTCTGACAGGGAAAAAAAAGAAAAAGAAGGTCAGGGTCCACGGGAGACGGACCGGCCTGTTCACGACTACCTTCGATCGCCTCTTCCGAGACGGCGGCGTCGGCGGTCAACTTTCCGAATTGCGCGTATCCTATATAATGGAAGAGCATGGCGTGCGGGGCTGATCACGAACGAGGCGTGTGGTCCTTACGTGGCAGCTTCTGGATGTTGGTGAAGCCCGGATCGACGGTGATGCCGGTATATCTGGCTGAAGTGCTGAACTTTCGCCGCCACGGGTTCGCCGAAACACGCGCGCGCGCGCGCTCGAGCGCCACTTACTTGAGGAACTCGACGAGGCTCCGTTTCGTGAAGACGATCTTGGTGGCATCCCAGTCCAACATGCCTACGGGCGTGATGAACTGGCGTGAGCGATGGAAACGTTGCAAAAGTGGCTCACCAAGATGCATAGGCCAGTCCTTCTCCTTGGAGGGGTCAACGGCCTGGGACGGCGTGAATCTGCCATCCAGAAACGATCAGGGGATGTCTAGATGACCGTGCGCGAACGTACGTGGAGGACATTGGTATAGATGGTACAGCCGGAGGCTCACACTGAGAAAAAAGGGAAATCGTGGCACGAAACAACTGTGATCAAAGCGGCTTGTGCCGAACCAAACGTTGCTCTGGATATGTATGCATCAGTTCCGTGTATCCGTTTCCATAACAATGCCACGGCTCGGCCGTGGATGTGAAAAATCGTATTTAGTAGTACATAAAAGTGGAGATCGACCAGCTAAAAAACAAGGAAAGCAGGAACGTTCGCGTATATAGCAGGAAAAAGCGTGAATATCGTGATAGATAATTGAAAATGTCTTCTGTACAAATTTGGGCTGGAGAGCGGTAGCAAGGACTTTGTGCCAACAACTGGAAAGGACGACGCGGAGAATCCAGGTGGAAATGGTGTGTGTACTCGTGAAGGAGATGAATGCGGGTCATATATGTAAGTCTCGTAGAAAGAATAGCTGCGGTTGCATTATAAACGACCACGGCAACAAAAATAATGGCCCTGGACAAGATGAAAAGCGCCACGTATCATCGCAAGAGGTCGCCTTCCATCGAGACATCAATGTCCTCTGGATTGAAAGACAGAGCATCAAAGTGAAGTGAGTCGAGCCTCATCTCAAAGCTAAAGTCGCTGAGACGATGAGGAGGGAAGTCATCCTGATGATGGGCAGGGCGTGGTCGATGGTACCGCGACGCGAATTGTCGATCTGCACTCTCAATATCAAGAAAGTGCGTGTCTGGATGTATATCTCCATCCATGGGGACATCAGGATATAGCGATGTCAGCGTGTAAGTGGAATTCGATGGCAGGAGAGTGGCGAAACCTGACGGAGAAGGTTCGGTTGTTGCAGTAGGTAGTGAGACAGGTTGGTCCGATGAGGACGAAGAAAACGAGAAAAGGCGATGAAGTTCTCGCACTGAGAACTTTTTGATGGTACTCTTCTTTGTAGAGAGACTCGGTGTTACTGGTCTATTGAACCTATCTTCGGTGCTCGGAATCTCGACAAGGGATGGATTTGCGTCGTCGTGTTTGAAATGTGAAAGGGATGGGGCCGCAGGGGCGTGTGTGCGTGTAACAGACTTATCTACACGCACGGTAAACGTCGATTCGGATGGCGAAGGTTTCGGCTGAAAGAGCTGCGAAAGCGAGCGTGAACTAGCCCGCGAGAGAGAAGACTTCTTGGGATTCGTCAAGTCCTGTTGGGAACGGAGCTGCTCCTGCATCCCCTTGAAAATCCCAGGCATGCTTTCGGTCGATGTCCAGAGTTCCTTGACATGGGGCCTGCGCGAATTCTTGCCGACATTCTTGATCGACTGCAGGGCTTTGGTCGCTCGTGCTTTAAGCGTCTTGGAGCGTTTGACGTTTACGTTCTCCTCCGAGTCCGTGAAAGCCTCTCTGGTGCGCTTGACCTTGACCACCTCGATGACGTCCGAGTCCTCTCGCAGTCTCGCTTGTGATGGTTTGCTTGAGATTATCTTTACGGCCTCTGGACGTTGTTTCTTCTCGAGCTTCCTAGATAGGGTGGCTCTCTGTCTGGGATAGTAAACCGGGGTACGATGGGGGATGGCATCGGGCATGTCATTTTCGGAGGGTTGAAACGGGTGGGGAACGTCAAGAAAGTGACTGTTAGGATTAGAAGGGAAGCTGCCATTGTTTTCTGGTTGCTCATCGGCATCGAAACAGCACCATGGCGGATTGTCCTGCTGTTCCTCTTCTGGTGGGATCACGAAGACGTGGGGCATTCGCGCGTGAGACAGGGAGACGGAAGGTCTTGTTGATCGGGATGAGGAAGCGTTCGTGTTCGCAGCCATAACATGTGCGGTGAACAGAAGGAACGACTTGAGGTGATAGTAATGAGCAATAAGACGCGTAACAAGAAAGCATACCACTCACCGAAACGAGCCCACGACGACGACTGGAAAGAGATGTCAGCCGCTACCATTTCAACAGTACCAACATACTTGCCTTTTGCGGAAATCTGTATGTTGTCCTGCACGTGATACCGCGCTTGGTACGATACAGTCACGATGGCCAGGAACATGCAGATCACATTCTTGGGCACGTCGAGCGGAGGAGGGCCTTCCATTTCACGCAACTGTTCGAGTCTCGGTCCGTCTAGTCGGTCATACGTTGTGCTCGGCACACCCTGATAGGAGCATTGCAGTCGTAAACGTCATCGGGAACGGGACATTGTGGAGTACGCGATATGTCTGCCGTGTAACGCGCGTCTTGATTCTCGTTTCTAGTGGTAGACTGCGCAGAGGGTACTACCCGTCAATTCTACACGCAGCCTCGGTGGTTCGGTGAAGGAGCACTCCGCGCGCCTAGGGTTACTAAACTCTTTGTAACGCATATGCACGGTAAGCATGGTATGTGGTTTCTCAGACCGCTGTGACTCATGGCTATGTAGTCGATCATGTCATGGGGATCGTACCTTTCTTGCGTCATGTACTTTCTCCCCCGGCCATCGTTAATGGGTCGGAGGTTCGCCCGGCGACGAAACCCGTATGTGCTTTGCCATTCACGCGGGCAGCATGTCTCATACGATCAAGCCACCCCGCATCGAGATTTATGGCCCGGCTGGCCTGCGCACCTTTGTCCGTTCCATTCTCACGATGACTTGTAACAAAACGGCAGACACTTATGTTGTGCACGAGTTACTTACGCCTGGGTGCCCACGAACATCTTGCGATGACATGGTTCTGCACTCTAGCGAATGCCCAGGTTTGGATTTACTCTGCGACGACCAAGGTTTTTGGCAGGCATTCGTCACGAGCCGTGGTCAGCTCGGAGATGTTGTGGTTGACGCGGGGCCTATATACCATCGAGGCAAGTGCACATGCGGAATATAAGATTGGAGATATATCCCCAATTCAGACCCATGCATTGGCTACGTCATCAGAGAAGCACAATTCCCTAATCGAAAGCTGGCAATTCTGGGGGATACATCCGACGCGTCGGCTCTCGAGCCACTGCTGAAGACACCAGCGCCTTCGGTTTTGATACACGAAGCGACTGATGCCTACATTCCCACGTCGGTGGATCCGCAGGCACGGAGGAAGGAGAAGCAGGTTCAAGAGAAAGTGTTGGCGAGGGGACACTCGACGCCCCAGATGGCGGGGGAATTTGCGAAGCGGATAGGCGCTAAGCGGCTTGTGCTGAACCACATTGGAAGCCGGTGAGGAATCACGCCCGTCTGATGGAGAACGGTGATGCAAGCGATCAAGGATAGATTTCCAGGGCCACGGCAATGGAGAAACGGGGACGCCATCCTCGGCGAGATTTCTCGACAGGCAAGCGAGGCGTGGGGGATGGGACAAGCCGAGGTGGCGTTTGATTTCATGAGGATAAACATAGGCGTAGGAGAGGAGGAGGACAAGCAAGTGAGTATTTGAAATAGAGCAAGTAGCAGTCAAGTTATTTGTACATCTTTGCGTTCTGGTCACAGGACGCCCAGGGATCAGTCGAGTTGCGGAGCCTCCTGGCAGGCTGCTGTCGTCCCTTGCGCTTGTCTCCACCCAGCCAGTACTGCACGCTCACCGCTGCCCGTCCCCCATCCTCGCCCCCATCCTGCCCGTTCTCTAACCCGTCTGTTCGTTTTGTTTATCTCTCGCGTCTCACGCATATCGCTTTCCTGATCCATCCAAATCGACCATCCATCACCCGTCCCTCCCCAGATGGCCTCCAACGCTCCAATAAACGGTGTCAAACTGTCACGTGAGTGTTTTTTTTCTCCCCATTGTCCTCCTCTCCCTCCCTGCTCCTTCTTCCCCTGCATCCATATATGGTTTACCCGCCCTCTTCCTTCCGTCATCTCCCACTCGTTTTCTTCCTTGTACACATTGCTCTTCCCCGCACCGCACATCAATGGAATCAGATCCTCACCTGTTTGTAAATCAATTAGCCATCGACGACCCCCACAGGGTCGTTAAGGTCGTCGCCTCAGATGGACGAACGAACGAACAACGCGAGCTCGCCTACACAAACTGCAAAGTCATTGGGAACGGCTCCTTTGGCGTCGTCTTCCAGGCAAAACTCCTCTCGGACTCGTCAAAGGACTCTGAAGAAATCGCCATCAAGAAAGTCCTTCAGGACAAGCGCTTCAAGGTGCCTCTTGCCTTTCGCACTTTTTTTTTTCTTTTTTTTTTTCGTTGCCTTTTTTTGTTGAACCCTGCCCCTTTTGTGCCTTTTTTATATTACGTATGACGCTCAACTGCCTGCCTTGCAGAACCGCGAACTACAGATCATGAGACTTGTCTCTCACCCAAACGTCGTCGACCTCAAAGCATTCTTCTACTCCAACGGAGACAAGGTTGGTTCACGTTTGTGGTGTCGTTTTTTGGGGGTTCACGTCGTTTCAGAAGGACGAGGTCTATCTCAATCTTGTGCTTGAATATGTACCTGAAACGGTGTATCGCGCGAGTCGCCACTATTCCAAGCTCAAGCAGCCCATGCCCGCTCTACAAATCAAATTGTACATGTACCAGCTCTTGCGCTCTCTTGCTTACATCCACTCGGTTGGGATCTGTCATCGAGACATTAAACCGCAGAACTTGCTCTTGAACCCCGCTACCGGGGTGTTGAAATTGTGCGACTTTGGGTCAGCAAAGATTCTCGTTGCGGGAGAGCCCAACGTCAGTTATATTTGCTCGCGGTACTACCGTGCACCAGAGCTCATTTTCGGAGCCACCAACTATACGACGAATATCGGTGCGTATCGCGCGTATCGACATCTAGATTGCGCTTGACGTGTTCGATCGATAGACATATGGTCGACGGGGTGTGTGATGGCGGAGTTGATGCTGGGACAACCGCTCTTTCCCGGCGAGAGTGGCATCGATCAGCTGGTCGAAATCATCAAGGTCCTTGGCACGCCGTCCAGAGAACAAATCAAGACGATGAACCCGAATTACATGGAGCACAAGTTTCCGCAGATCAAGCCACATCCGTTTAACAAGGTCCGTTAGGAAGTAGTATACATTATTGGCACGTGGCGTATCTGATGGGGATCTCGTAGGTGTTCCGACCGCGCACTGCTCCGGAAGCGATAGACTTGGTAGCAAAACTACTCGAATACACACCTGGGGCGCGGTTGAGCGCAGTGGAGGCGATGGTGCACCCATTCTTTGACGAGCTGCGTGGGGAAGGTGCAAGGATGCCGAACCAGAAGGAGTTCCCACCTTTGTTCAACCTGACGCGGGAAGGTGAGCACGCTGCCAACACGGGGTGGAAGGAATGATGACTAAGGCGTGATGGCCTGCAGAGCTGTCTGTGCGGCCCGAGTTGAATCGACAGCTGGTGCCACCTCACTGCATACCCGAATTGCGCTCACGGGGCATTGACCTGGACACGTTCGAGCCGATACCGCTGGAGCAGCTGAGGATCACGCTGGATTGATGATTCCGCAACGGAGATGAACGTGCCGGGGAGGGGGGTGGAGTCGTGTTATCTGATTTGTGCGTATAGTATGATATCGAATTGCGAGCGACGAGGCTGTGGAAGAAGGATGTTGCCGCTGTATTCATATAGTGACGATGGAGAAGAGGGTGTGGCTGTGTAATTGCGTGACGATATGGCATATGCCTTGCGCGATGTCGCGTGCGATGTGTGTCAAGCAAGAAATTCATTCGGCTCGGGTTCGTTTCGTTTCGTTGCGATAACTTGCAGCTTCACTTGACCGATGCCGACATGCACTCGTTTGGATTCCCATTCGTGTGAGTGCGATCTTCTCCCCCCGCCCCGCATCCCCTCCTCCTCCCCCTCCCCCTCCCCGATGATCCCCACCCCGCGCAAGCTCTGTGTCCGCCACCAGCGCATCGCAGACGAAGGCACCAACCTCAAACTCCAGCAGGCATGTCCCTCTTTCGTCCCCCTCCACCCCCCCCCCCCGCTCACGCCCCCTTTCCCCCAGGCCCTCGATGCCCTGCCAGAGCAGGAGCGCGAGGCCGTCAACGCCATCTGGTCCAACTTCTCCTCCTCCTCCCACCCGCGGAGGGAGCTCATCCTCCAGGGCCTCCTCACAATGTGCTGCTTCTCACAGCTCTCCCTCCTCACAGAGCAGCTCGGCCACCTCATCCGACTCGACCCCTTCGTCGTCCTCCCACGCGAGGTCTCGCTCAGGATCCTCGCCTACCTCGACGCCACCTCCCTCTGTCGCGCCGCCCAGGTATCCAGGCACTGGCGCAGCCTTGCCGACGACGACATCCTCTGGCGCGAAATATGCCACCAGCACATCGGCCAAAAGTGTCTCAAGTGCGGCTGGGGCCTGCCCATACTCGAGCGAAGACGCATCGTTCGTCCTAGCTCCGCATCCCCCCTCCTGTCTCCTCCCTCTCCTTCAAAGCGCGACCTCGCCTCTACTTCGACCGACCGACCCACAAAACGTCACAGGGCCGACTTCCTTCCTGAACCCTCTCCTTCCCACACCCCATCACCGAGTCCCCAGCCCCCCAATCAACCGCTGGCCATGACTCGTCCCTGGAAAGACGTCTACAGCGAACGCCTCACCATAGAACGCAACTGGCGCCGTGGTCGATGTGTCGTCCGCACGCTTCGGGGCCATACAGATGGCGTCATGTGCCTCCAATTTAACGAGACCCTTCAACACCCTTCCTTCCCAATCCTCATCACCGGTTCTTATGACCGCACCGTCCGCATTTGGAACCTCGAAACCGGCCGTGAGGTTCGCTGTCTCAGAGGCCACACGAGGGCCGTCCGTGCTCTCCAATTCGACGAGGCAAAGCTCATCACAGGCTCCATGGATCACACGATCCGTGTTTGGAATTGGCGCACTGGCGAGTGCATTCGCACGCTCGAAGGACACACCGACGGCGTCGTATGTCTCCATTTTGATGCAAACATTCTTGCCAGTGGTAGCGTCGACTCTACCGTCAGGATATGGAACTTTTGCACCGGCGAAGCGTTCACCCTTCGCGGACACCGTGATTGGGTCAATGCCGTCAGACTCTGGGATACCAACGGGAGCGCAATCTCCCCTCCCGATCCCTGTCGATCTGCCTTCAAGATCGAGACAGGCACGATGTTGTTCTCTGCCTCCGATGATGGGTCCATCCGCCTTTGGGATCTCGTCAAACGAACATGTGTACGCCAGTTCAACGGTCATGTCGGTCAAATCCAAGGCCTACGCATTCTCGACGTGGATGACGAACAAGACGAAGACGAAGACATTCCTGCACTAGATGCCATACATGTTACCGAGAATTCCTCTTCGGATGCCGTCGAGTTATGCGAGGGCGCAAACCTTGCTGATATCTGTACAGTAGTTATGCATGGTTCGAGGAAGCCGAATGAGAGCAGCGACGACAGACGGAGCGCAAACCGCGCTTCAAGAAGGTCGACGAACGCGGCGGGCAAATCTTCCAAGAAACCTGTGCTGATATCCGGCAGTCTCGACAACACGATCAAAGTCTGGGACGTTGAGACGGGCAAGACCATGCGCACCCTATTTGGTCACATCGAAGGCGTGTGGGCAGTCGCATGCGATAAGCTTAGGCTCGTCAGCGCGAGCCACGATCGTACGATCAAGGTGCGTGCCATCCACTTTTCGTCCCGTATCATTCGTTCTCAATCATTAATCGCCAGGTATGGGACCGTGAAGAAGGCCGATGTACAGCCACTTTATTTGGGCATCGCGGTGCGGTGACTTGCATTGATCTCGGGGAAGACAAGGTGGTTTCTGGAAGTGATGATGGTGATATTAGGATATGGTGCTTCGCTGATCACACAAGTGTCAATCCCCGTGTGCTTTGAGTCGTGTCCCGCTTGGTTTGCTTGGGTCTTCACTGTTTGTTTCCACACACATTATATGTATCTTAGACCAATCATCAATAACACCGCTGCAGATACCGACGCAAGTGGACCGTTTGCTTTGTGTTTCCTTGTTGTCCTGCACGTGCACTGCATTGTGGAACAGCCACGGAATGAAAAGCACCCCTTTGTTCAGATGGTCCACCGTGAACCATCCTTGTCCAAAAGAATCGGCGGCATGGTTTCTATATATAATGCATCTGGCTTGGTTGCTGCAAGCACCTACACACCCTTCCGTTCGTTTCTATCACTTTATCCGATTGGCTGTCTGCGACACCATGACTTTCCCCTTCGCTCTTTCCCGTATAATGGCTCTTTGTAGGTCATCGTATCCTAATCCGATCCTTCCCTGACAGTTTGGCTCATAGACGTTGTCTTCTTGACCAACGGCGTCTCGTTGATGCTTTCCGCTATCACTCTTCACGAAAAGACGGGCAGTGGTATGTCAAGCCGTACACCTCAGAGCACACGACATGACGCGCACGTCTTTAGCCTTTCAAGTCTTGGGCATCTGTCTGAACGTCTTCAGCATATTGACGATCGTCGGCTGGTAAGCAAACCCGTCCCCTCCGATGCCGTGTTCGCGTCTGCTCAAGCCCAGGATCAGCGTTTCTCACCAGCTCGCGCATCCCGACGAAGAAGCGAGCAATGCGAGGAACGTGGCCATGTTTAGCGTGTGTGGGCTGTTTGATCTTGGTACGCCTCCCCGTCGATGCGCGGTGCGTCGAACCGGTTCTGACAGCCCATTAGCCTTGGCCGTATCCCTCTCGGTTCACGCGCGACAGACCAACGGCACGGCCCTTTGCAACGACTTTGCGCGCGGGGCCAGCCCCTGCGTCCTCGCGGGCGCACAGCTCGGCATGGCGTACGCCTCCACTCTCTTGGGTGAGTCGTCCGTTCGGAACGGGACGCTCGACCTTGACCCATATTTTGCCGGTTTAGCGGTGGTCGGCTGCATCGTCGCGTGGATCGACAAGTTTCCCGGCGCGGTCAAGGTGACGGCACGGTATCCGATCACCAAGGCACCCAGCTCGCATTTCGCGGCGCACGCGCACGACTTAGACGGGCTTTACACGCGTCCTCCGATCAAGACATCATATTCCGGATCGCGAAAGAATTCAGAGTGGAGTGACGTGCCGTTGCATTGTTGACATGTACCCCTAATTGTAATTGTGGACGTTCTGGGACTGGTTCCTGGACGACAGCCTTGTATGTTGTAACGCACCCTGATTCATGATTTCACATAGCACTCTCCTTTACGCTTTCACGATGTCCATCAGACAAGGATCATGCATTCGAACTAGGCAGAGCAGTAGATGTATCTAGCTGAGTGAATACCTCGTCTGGTAAGGCGTTCTGTGCCCAGAAAGTGTCCCACTCGTCGGTGTCATCGGTCGGGCCGAGCTCGTTTTCGGGTGTTGGGGGTCCTGTGTCGGCAGCAAAGCTATCGGCAACGTAGGCCGCGTCCAGTGGCGGGGCCTGTGCCTTTTCTTTGCCTTTTTCCGCAGCAGGGGTCGTTTCCGGCCACGAATGTGTTCCTGGATGTGACGCAGTCACCAGGACGGTGCTTCCTGGTACGACAGAGATGCCCTCCG
>JBBPUI010000416.1:0-21945 GCA_038094615.1 Heimioporus aff. retisporus
GAAAATCACCGTACACCATGAGCCACTCGGAGCCAGAGACCTCGAGAAATGATGGTACGTGCATGATCATGAGGAGACGGAACGGACATACCCTCAACACGCATGGACAACACGGATGAGAGGAAAAGAAGAGAGGGTAATTGAGCCACCTGTATATATGAATGAGTCAAATGGTATTAAGGTATACTATGTTGATAACTAGGTGCGTTTCAACGAAACAGCGACACGACTTGGTGAGAAAACATCGATGAAACATTGCATAAGATTACAAAGAAATATGCCAGAGAGGGGTACTGTATATCCTGTGCTGTCCTTTTTTGCGTCAAAAGTATTCGGGTGGGTCATTCTGCTGCTGGAGATGGGTGACCTCATCCCGTAGCAATCCGACTTCACGAACAATCTCGTCTCCGTGCAGTCCGACCTGCTCAAGAGCATTAGCGTTGTTACGTTTACCCCGCTTTCCCCCAGTCTCGTACTATGTCGACTGGAGTCTGACGACCACCTACAGACATGCTCCAATAGTTACTACTGGCTGTGGGACCTGATCCAATTGTGGATCCGGCAACGGAGGCAGGGTTGGACGGTCGCACAGCCCGAGTTGCTGGCAATACAGGCGTTCCCGCTCCTGATCCAGCCTATCAAGTGGATGAAAGGGAGAAAATGGGATAGAACGTTGGCTTTCGCACCTCTGTTGGAAAGTACTCCATTGATTCCGGGGTGGACAATGGGATACTGTTATGCTTTGTCACAAGCATCTGGCGAGAATGAATGGATGGTTGCACGGCAGCCACTTCCGCTTTGGAAGACTGTCCATTGGTGCGCCTTTTGTATCGTCGATAACATAGGAAAGATACGATCGTCGCTACAAGGGCGCTAACCCCCGCAGCTATACCGGCAGCAATAGCATCAGTGTTCTGTGATTTCTGTCCCACAGACGAAGATGTCGACTGCACTGGTGCGTTCTGTGTAGCAGCAATAGTCGAAGATGGTGACACGCTCTGTGTAGCAGCGATAGTCGAAGGTGGTAACACGCTCTGTGTAGAAGTGTATTCAACGGGTGCGTCCGACTGTGTACTAACAACATGGAAAATAAGAACCGACCTCCACACGACAAAAGAGGTACGTACGTGAAGACTAAATAGTCAAACAGAATCAATATGTAGTCTGATGTGTTGTTAGTCGTGTCGGGCACGACCTGTATAATATGTTGTCCGTAGGGTATCGAGTCGTTCGCATAAACAAGCTGGTTATAGTCGTAATCCGTGCTCGACGAAGGAGTGTGCCTAAATGTGGATGATTGGACACCATCCAGGATAAAGCTCACATGTGTGAGTGCAAAGTAAGGTGAGCCGGTAATGGTGTTTGCGAGGATGAAATATATGTATAGCGCACTCCCTGTCGTTTAAAGAGCCATATTCAAGGCGACGACTCCGAGTACAACAGAAGTTTAGACATACCTGTGAAGGGGACGGTGAACCCGACCGTTTGGTCTGCAACGAGGTCTGGATGAAATGTGGTGCCGTGCCATGTGCCATTGTGCGCCTGAGACGGGTCTGGCGCAACGACGCAGCCTGAACAATCATTTCCCATGTTCCAATGGGACATATTGGGCAGATATGTAGGCATAAAGACCGCGTCATCGACTGTGACATTTTGAAGAGTCGCCATAAGAGCTTGCTAATGAGGGTTGATTTTTAGCGTTTGAAGCGCCACGGGTCCACTAGTACCACCGTAGCTCGTAGTGAATTCAACGGGTTATCATGATGGCCATCTAACTTGAAATGGTATTCCTGTCTCCACGTTCCCCCCATCCAGAGTCCATCGAAAGCGCCGAAAGTGGCCCGGGGCGCAAATGAACAGGATCCATGACGGCATGATGTGGCATTTATCTCCACTCGTCGGATCCGCATCCTTCCTTTTATGTAAGGAAGGCAAGTTCGTCCACCATTCGAGTAAGTTTGTGTGCTACTCTTCTTACACGCTAGTTCTTGCGTCGCTCATCCTCACTCGATCCCAGAATTCCTGCCATCTCTCTCATCGCGCCCGCTCTTCATTCCCTGGCCTCGGGCACCAGTCTTGGCGGCTCGCAGGTGCAAGCGCCTATGCTGGCCGCGGCCAGCGCGTCGTGGGGCTCCTGTGCCTTTACTGCGAGGCTTTTCCGCCTGCCCTGCGCCCACGTCGCTTGTTGTCGGAGAACGCTACGCACTCTCGCAGGCTGTCTGGCTACGGCCACTCCGTCATCCCACCACGTAGCCGCTGCACATAGACTGTAAACGTAGCTACCCACTGGCAATGTCAACCCATCCCTCCTCCCCTTCCGTCGCCCTCGCTGCAGTATCGCCCTTTGTGCGCATCCATGCATCCTGCACCTTCGCCTCCGCTCTTCCCTCCCCTCACCCATCGCACGGCACAACGGGCGCAAGGCGTTACATCGGCTCGCACGACTACAACGATCATGACCACCGTGACTGCCAGGGCGATGGCAAGTACCGTGAGCGACCAAGCGGCACGTCACACCACTGGTACGAAACAGCTCGCCCGCGAGTGCTACACCATCAGGACTACACTACCTCGTCTTTCAGGCCGAAGGGAACATATTGTCTTGCTGACGACAACGGTGACAGCGTGAAAGTCACGGCAGTGTGGTAGTCATGTCGTCGCTATCGTCGTCGTTGCCACCCGCCTTTAGCACTTTCTGTGGATCACTACTATCATAGGGTGTGCAGCTACGCTTGCGCACGATGTGCTACTCTTCCTGACTACCGCCAAATGCCTCCAACGTGCGCGTCGCTAACAACCACATTCCAGACAATAACACCATGTGGCCGATGGCGATGTCGAGGTTGGCCCGCCCGAAGAACCTCGCCCAAGTACAAGCCTGGCCACCTGACGTGCGCGATACCGATGCCGAACACACCCCCGTCTGATGAAGCGAACAGGACCCCACCTGTACAGAAGCACGATTCAGACGAAGCGTACGTGCCTATTGTCTTGCATCCCCACCATCCCTGCATCCTTTCGCTTGCCGAGATAAGACTTAACCGTGAATAGGAAGTCGTTGTGACGCCACCAACTTTAACTGAATTTAGTCCGAAAGCGAACGTATTTCTCAAGTAGGAGTGACAGAGTTCCGTTAAGAAAGATTGTTACCGTTTAGAGAGTCTTTTGGGAACTATCCCTTGTCTAATACTACCTCATCACAAGATAACCGAATGGGAGAGGGATACAACCTGCTCGGTCTGCCAACTCGCAACTACCCCAAACTGTTCCCCTCAGTGAACCTGAGACTTCCCCAGCACTTGCAGGCACTCCCATAACACTCAAAACGAAACTTGCCAACGCATTTCCGGCATCCTTTGCACTCACCTACTTCTTACTCTAACGTCCCTGGAGCTTCCTTTTTTACATTTTAGCCAGAACGTCAAAGTCACTCCCGCTTGGAGACATGGCAACAAAAACGAGTATGATGGGTTTGGTCAGATCGGTCCCGTTGATGCCCTCATGCCCTCACTGAATGCTCCGCTATTGTTTGTGACAATGGGTACTTCCAGCAAACCGCAAAACAATATTGCTAACACTGCCACTCGCGGGTGACTTATACTTGCCCCCACAACGACGATAAGTACCAAATGTGCACTCCGATATGCTCTCTGTCTATCACGCTCTCGTGGCCCACAATTTTGTCTCACGTCGGCCTCATGCACCGCTCCCCAGAACCGCCTTGCCTTGTTCTCATGCCATCTCGCCCCGTCACGTGCTCTCTGTGGCACCCATCACTCATGTGCATCCGTGTGAGTCTCTTGCGCCCTCATGCACAGCTCGCCAGCCCTTCATGTGCATCAATACACGATGTACACATGTGTCATGTTGTCCCCTCTTCCCCGCTCCCTTTCTCGCACCCTGACGCACAGTTGCTGACGCACCGCGGTATGCTACCACGAGCCACCAGTAGACGCGTTGTTTATTTGCGACAGGCGCTCGTGTACATGCATCCGCTGCTGGCAACAAGGGGACCACTTGCAAATTGGCGGGTATGCCTGTCGCAGATGCGGGAACGGGCCTGAAGATGCGAACCCACGCAGGTATGTAGGCTTCTCGGCACTGGATGTTGCTGAGCCCATTAAAAGCTTGACTCGTGCACAAGCGTACTATCGCTGGCGTGAAGGTCAATGGTCTGTTCTCATCACCTGTGTAACGGTCACGAAACTCAGTTACCAAACGTTCGGCCAGAGTTGACTCTCTTCTCATGATCAAGGGCATATCTGCTACGAGCAACGGGACCTCTGGATGGTTACTGGTGATGAAATACACTGACAGCCAATGATCCTCGAAAAGAAAATAGTCCTTTTTGTATCAGGAGTACTCGGGCGGCGGCATCGATCCCAACGTGTCATTATTCTGGTGCTGGAGACGATTGACTTCATCCCGTAGCAATTCGACCTGTTGAAGGATGGCGGAGGCACTGTTTGGACGTGCACCCGCTAACAATGGCAGAAAATGGGCAACTTCTCCCCTGAGCAGTCCAATTTGCTCAAGTACATCGGCGTTGCCACCAGCTGGAAGATCAGCTGATGGTGCAGCGACAGAGGAAGTACTGTTCGATGGTTGTATAGTCGCTTGCGGTGCAGGTATCTGCTTTCTTGATCCAGCCTATCAAGCGGGTGGAAGGTAAGGAACAGGATAGAAAGTTGACTTTCGCACCTCTGAGGAAGAGAACCCCACTGATCCCTGGGTGGTCAATGGGACACCGTTACGCTCTACCCTGGGCATCTGACGATAAAAAAGGAATGGTTGCACAGCAGCCACTTCTGTAGTGGAAGATTGCCCATTGGCACGCCTTTTGTATCGTCGATAAAATAGAAAAGACGTGACTGCCGCTGTGAGAGCGCTAATCCCTGCGACTATGCCGCCGACAATTGCGCCAGTGTTCTGTGATCGCTGTCCAGCAGACGAAGACGTTGACGGTAGTGAAGATGTTGATGGTAGCGATGTACTCTGTCCAAATGTAACAGCCGTGTAGGTCGTTATGGCCAAGTCTGTCTGTGTGCTAACAACATGTCAGATGAGAATTGCTCCGTGTAGGACTAGATGAGGGACACACGTGTAGATTAGATAGTCAAATAAAATCAACGAGTAGTTCGTTGTGTCATTATAAGGCACAACGCGTATGGTATGCTGTCCGAAAGGCATCGAGTCGTTGTAATAAACCAGCTGGTTGTAGTCGTAATCCGCGCTTGACGTAGGGATGTGTTCAAATGTGGATGCTTGAACGTCATCCATGATAAAGGTCACGTTCGTGAGTGCATAGTAGTTGGGAATGTAATTTCCAAGGATGAAATAAATGTATAGTGCACTCCCTGTGATTAAAGAGCCATAGCAAACTTAAAACCCATTGAATACAAAGCAAGCTTAGACATACCTGTGAAGGTGAAGGTGAACCCAATCATGCTGTCGATAGCGATGTCAGGATGAAATGTCGTGTCGTGCCATGTGCCGTTGTACGCCTGAGACGGGTCTGGATAAGCTACACATGAACAACCACTATACCCTTGATTCCAATAGTTCGTAGAGGGTAAATATGTGGGTAGCGAGGGGCCGGCCACCGCCGCATCATCGACTGTGACATTCTGAAGAGTCGCCATAACAGGGTTGATGGACAAAACGAAATTACTCTGGAACGGACCGAGGACTCGAGAGCCTCAGGTCTGGTTATTGTCTGGAGCGGCGACCTGGGTGATTTTTGATGGAGATGGATGCTTGCAGAGGCTCATTCGAAGTTTGCCGCTACTATTGAGCAACCAGTTCATGACTCAGCGCGGGCATCATGATCGTTGTCCGAAAGATTTCGGACACAGCCATCCTCAGGGGTATTTAGTAATCATTCTGGTCCAAGTCGAAGACAGCGGGTGACCGTAATGCAATGCGTCATAATGCACAGTTACACACGGGCCAGTGTAACAATAGTCTTCCGGGGCCTCGTGTAACTCAAGGTAGTAACATATCGTCTCACTGTATGCCAGTGGCATCGCATTCTGGCAAAATCCAAGGCGCTTGGGGCCACGGGCAGGAACCAGTATCTATTCATATTCCTGGTGGGAATGATTGTCGCTATGGTAGTCAGAGTCACGCGCTTCCGATTCATTTCTACCAGCTTTGTCAGTACGCCGGCGCTCAACAACGGTGAAGGAATCTGTTCTTGTCCCCGTGTGTACATGGGGTTATCGACCCGAGAAGCCTGACGTGCCTCCGGGCACCCTCAAGCTCGGCGGTGTCATTCATGCCCCCGCACACCTGCCTTTCGTGCCCTCGAGACCCCATCCTACCCAGCCGAATTCCCTCATCTCTCCAAGCGCATCGCGTTTGGTCTCCGCGTCACCAGTAGCGTCTAGCTCAAATCGAGAGCAAGACGGGATCCCTCGAAGGAACCACGACAAAGGCAACAAAGGTATATCCACACCTGGTGAGAGAAATAGATAGTGTAGGTTTCATGGACTTGTTCATTTCACATGCTCCTGCTTTATGAATATTCAGGTGGAGGTTCCGATTGTGACTCGGCAACATCCCAGGATTCCCAGCCCCGTTCCTGCAAGTGACGAAGATGAGCGACCTCGTCCCTTAATAGCCCAACCTGTTCAAGAATTTCAGCGTTGGCGCTTGATGAGGGGCCAGGTGAGCCTGTCCTTGATCCGACCTGATCGAACCGGAGTCAGTAGACGAAATAAGGTGCTGGCCTTCATACCTGAGTCGGAGGTGATCTGATTTCCTTAGAAGAAGCTTGGCCTATGGGAGGATCAACAAATGGGTCCATTGGTGTTAATTCCGTCAGGAGAGACTGTGCATGGGCACGTCTCTTGTACCGCCGATAGTATAGCAACGATGCGAGTACAACTACAAGGGTACCAATGCCTGCGACTGTTCCACCGATAATATCCCCAATGTTTGGTCCTGAAGATGTGGTTGCAGTCCCTGTTGACGTTGGTGTCGCAGTGTTGGTCACTCCCCCTGTCTCGGAGGTTGTTGTGGTTACGGCCAAACTTGGGTCCTCCCTAACAGAGTGATATCAGAGAATGGCCTATGCAAAACGATTGGGCCAAGACGCACGTATAAACATAATAGTCGAAAAGTATCAGCACATTATTTTGGTTAATGGGCATGACTTCCATGCTGTGCTGTCCATATGGTATAGCCCCATTAGCGTACACCGACTGGTTGTATTCATAATTCGTGCTTGTCGTAGGATTGTGCGTATATATGGCTGTTTGTATGCCATCCAGATAGAAGCTCACATTCGTGACCGTACTAGCATAAGGGATGGTGTTTGCTAAAATGAAGAATATGTACAGTCCGCTCCCTGTCGTTCAAGAGGCTTTGTGGCAGGGAGGTTGCAATGAATTATTGAGCGACGTACCGACAAATGTGAACTGAAACGATTGAACAACCGTGGAGTTTGGAGAAAATGTTGCGTCGTGCCACGTGTTATTATATGCCAAGGAACGATCTGGTTTAGCAAGACACCCAGAGCAGTTATTTCCTTGATTCCAAGCGGATGGACTGGGAGCGTATGTGGGTACAGAGGGTCCGGTCACGGCAGAGTCATCGACGGTCACATTTTGGAGGGCTGCAAGTACCAAGCTGAAAAATAGGGTAAAATAGGCTTGGAATTGTAGAGAGAGGCAAAAGACCGTGATCATGTGTAAAGTGGTGCGGTGGAAAAGTTTGAACGAACCAGTTGACCGATGAATGATAATTACTGCGCCTTTGCCACCTGGCAACCAGAACCGGTTCCCTGACGCCCAACCGGTGTTCCAGTATTTTTCCGATCAGTACCTTTCACAGTTTGCCGTCTGCCAGAGCGCTCCAAAGGAAATACAATGAGGACATGGCTTCCAGACCGACGAACATTGCCAGGTGTCCCCAGTCTTTTTAATCGTTGTACTAGAGAAAAATTCTGGATATTTGCTGGTAACGTTGAAGCACACCAACCACCAGGAGCCTTGATAGGAACCGTGGCATGTCCCAACAACCCACAGATACTACGATAGATAAATAAATAGTACTAGGCGAGAACAAAAAACATACCCTCGACACGCGTGGACGATACGGATGAAGGGAAAAGAAGAGGAAGCAGTGAAATATGTATGAAAGAATGGATGTCGAACAAGGTTTGCTATGTCCGAGTCGGTAAGGTGCATTCCAACGGCTGACCAGCAAAATTCCGTGAAGCGAGCGTCACGGAGTGAGTAACTCTCAGTAGCAGTCTTTAGGATTTGAGATCTGATGGCAGCGTCTTCTGCCACAGAAGCACAGCTTTCGCGCAAGCCACGTTCTCCAACATTTATATTACACTTCTCGTGCCACCCTCCACCCGTTCGTCCTAGTGTTTGGTGATGAACCGCGCCGCCAGTACCCGAAATCCATTGTACCAGCTCACTTGAACGCCGCTTCCTAGGGTTCTGAGTGCACGAACTATGCATCGACCACCCCTCCTGGCAATGCCATTGAAATTCTACAAATTCGTTTCCCTCTCAGAATCATTCTCTGATAGCTCCAGCCCGAGCTCAAAGTCGAGCACGCGATCCCCTTGCGCATCCCTTTCACCTATTCACGGGAGTACAAGAGTATAAGACGCTCTGTGCATCTTGCATATGTGCATCAATGGCCACTCACCTGTAATCATGTCATCATCAGTTCCATGTTGCATGACGACACGTTCCAAGCCAGTCAGGCATTTTCAATCTCCCATCGGATAACACCATAACCACTGATGGCGACCTGTGAGCTGCGGTAGACTTGCTTGGCATAGCTTGGCATTTTTGCCACGGAGGTACCGGCTTGAACATGGTTACCATCCATCGTCTTCCCTGCACCTCTTCTACCTGCCATGCCTGCGTTACCCTATCATGTAACGTTCACAGCAGTACTGCCCTTAGTTGTCCATCGAGTGCAGTTGCTGATGACTTCTGATGACTCTCTTCTTTCTTCGTTTATGATTCAAATCGAGCGTAAGAGCGAATCGTGAGCATGTGAAATAACGATGTGCAATGGCAAGTCATCTCTAACACGTAAACTGACAGACTACATGACTTCGCTATGATTCTACATAATATGTTCCCCTCGATTTGGCTTCATGCGTATCCAGGCGGAGGCTCCGAACGCAAGTCTGACACATTCTGGCGGAGAAAAGCAAGTTCGTTCCTCAGCATTCCGACCTGTTCAAGAATTTCGGCATTGCTGTTTGATGAAGGAGCCGACGAGGGTGCAGCAACGGTGGAAGGAGCGCTTGAGGGTGAAACAGTTGACTCGGAGGGTGCAGGCGTTCTCTTTGTGGACTCGGTCTACGATGAATGAAGTGAGCGAGTAACACAAAGCAAAAGGCTGGGAACTGGCGTACCCCAGCAGGAGGCGGCTCGATCGGCACTGGCAGCTGGTTCCCAAATGTTCTTCCAGAAGATATCTGACCAGACAAAACAAATGGTTCCACAGCGGCTACTCCAGCTGGGGAGGGTCGTAAACTGGCACGTCTTTTGTATTGCCGATAGCATAGTAGGGATATCGTTGCGATCAGGAGAATAACAACCCCTGCAACTGTGCCGCCGACAATTGCTCCGGTGTTTGGTCCCGAAGACGTGGCCAAAGTTCCCGTTGATGTAGGTGATGATACAGTGGCGCTTGTTGTAGTTGAGTTTGCATCCATACTAACGACATGTCCAGTAAGAATAGCCTCGTACGGAAAAAGGCAAAGAACATACGTATAAACCAAATAGTCAAAAAGGATCAACACCGGATCCACTGTGTCGTTAACAGGCACGACTTGTATAGTATGCTGCCCATTAGGTATCGAGCTATTGGCATAGACCGTTTGGTTGTACTCGTAAGCCGTGCTTGATGTAGGGTTGTGTGTAAATGTAGATACTTGGACGTAATCTAGAATAAAGGCTACGTTCGTGAACGTAGTAGCACCAGTAATATTATTTGCAAGGATGAAGTATATGTAGAGACCGTTTCCTGAAGTTCGAGGCGTAATACAGTTAAACACTTTGACAATGACATGAGGAACCGGGGGACATACCTACGAAGGTGAATTCAAACGATTGGTTGACTGCCTGGTCCGGATGATACGTCGTATCATGCCATGTTCCGTCATACGCAAGTGAAATCTCTGGCTTGGCAAGACATCCTGGGCAGCTATTCCCTTGGTTCCATGCAGATGAACTGGGCTGGTATGTTATAGAGAAGGAACTTCCATCGGCATTTAAAGCGGCATCGTCGACAGTTACGTTCTGGAGAGCAGCAAGCACAAGGCTGATGAACAGACCAAAATAGACCAGGGCTCGCCAAAAGAGTGAGTTGGTCGTTGACACCATCCGTAGGTCAAAGTAGTAAAAGAACGTTGAGTGAAGTGGGCGCTTGATCGAGAGTTACTAAAGACCTGAGGTATCGCCTTGGAATCGGCAACTCACCGAGGCTGCGTGATCAAGTTAAACCTAGTCTGGTTAGCTGCATGTACAGCCTTCCTGGAGGTAGTAAACTCACTTTTCTAGTGGTTTCTTAAAAATTACATCATTACCAATGGTATGCGTACTTGGGAAGTTCATTGCAGTGGTTCAAATTTCAACCTGTGAGTTTTGACGATGAATGGTCCCAGTGCAGTTGTGGGGTAATGGTGCAAACTGTCGCTGGCTCTATGAACGTGACTACTAAGTGATTAATAGTCTCTAAGAGGGAGTCCACGTAAGAGTTGGTCGGAATCCGACTTGAATGCGCTGGTGTGAGCTAGAAGGAACAGAGGCATGGCACCGGCGCAAGCCTAAAGTAGTATGGCCGCTGCTGTTTATCGAATCCAAAACATCTCCGACTCGGAAGAATCAGACTCAAACTCAGGAGCGACAAGGGGACAGAAGGATGCTCAGCCAACTAGTCTTCGATGAGTAAATTGTATATGTATGTTCGACCGATGTGCATGAGACGCAGCACTCGTTTACACGAAACGGCGATACTAACACTAGGTGGCCCTATGAATAATTCAAAGGAAGTTGGGGTGTTCAACTCGAACTTGCGATAACTTAGGCTGCCAGACTGATCGGAGGACTCAAGGTCACTGACTCCCAAAGCGACCAACATACTGTAAGCCCACAGGCACTAAAGTAGATAGCGTGTAGGTATGTATATACAAATGCGGGAGGGAGAGACGGGGAGCGGTATGTAGGCTTTGCTGAATGAGGGAAGGATTGACGGCAACTTGAACTGCGGTCTCAACCCTGAGCGTGAGCCGCTGCAAGTAAGCATTAGGGTGTTCGAGCTATGAGGTGGAAGAAACGAACTCGTCGAAAGGACAGCCTGTGCGCTCAGGATTTGCATACAGCAAAGTCGAGGAATAGAGCATACGTTCAACTCCCAGCGAGGGTGATATTGTATAGTGATACAATCGTGCCAAGAGCGACTCGGAGACTGGATGGGAATATCATAAGGGACGAGCAGATGGTGGTGATAAAGTAATACGACCCCGCTCCACTGGTGTTCCTTGAATGAGCTGCTCGTGCCTCGTCCTGCCGTAATACACCTGGTGAACTTGAGCTTGAACATTGAGTCAACAAATTCCTCAGCAAGAATTTCCCACTTCCAGGGCATAGAATCAACCAAACCTCTAATTACAAGACAAAAGATCGCAATTCAGCCGCTCAGTGGGTTCGAACCTTTTTTTCTACCGCCTTAGTTTGCATGTTAACCATCTCTTTGCTTTTTCAAGGGCAGGCGCAAGTCTGTTTTGTTTTGTTTGCTAGCCTTCGGGTCCTTGCTACTCTCCAGAACATAACGGTCGACGATGCAGTTTTGGTAGGCCCTACAGTGCCTACATACCTGCCAGCGGCATCCAGCTGGAATCTGGAACCCGGCTGTCCACTCTGCCTCGTCAAGCCAGATCCCTCCTACGCATACAATGGCACATGGCATGATGCGACGTTTATTCCAAGTTCCGCAGTCGATCAAGCGATCGAATTTACCTTCGCAGGTAGCATGCTCCATGTTCCGTTTTACCACGATCATCTTCGTGACGCTGAGGAACTACAGGATCCGGGTTGTATATCTTCTTCATCCTCGCGAACACCGTGGCTGGTGCCACTACACTCACGAATGTGAGCTTCATCCTCGATGGTGTCCAAGCATCCACGTTCGTCCATGTCCCTTCTACTAGCACGGATTACGAGTACAACCAAACCGTATATGCCAACGACTCGATACCCTACGGCCAACACACAATACAGGTCGTACCCGCCAATGACTCGGTGGACCACGTACTAGTGCTCTTTGACTATTTGATCTATACGTGAGTCCTTTGTTTTGTCGACTGCACGGGCTTTCTTACTGGCGGTTGTATTAGGACAGACGCCGGCTCTATCGTTACGACATCATCCACCAGTGATGCTACCACTGAGCATTGGTCATCCGGGAGCCCAACAGTATCATCGACCCCAACAAGCACTCCGACAAAGCTTTCAGGACGGCACACTGGAGTCATTGTCGGTGGTACACTTGCAGGCTTCGGTACCCTTATGGTAGTAACAGTTTGGTTATTATGGAATCGACGATATAAGAGACGTACTGGTGGAAGGACTTCACCCACAAGAATGGCTACATTGGAGCCATTCACCGTTGCTCGTCAGACTCTCCCGGCATCCCCTGAGGGCACATCAATTCCAAACCAGCAAGCATATGTAGGGTCTCCTGATATCAAGGTATGAAAGCCGACGTTTCATTCTGTCACTGGTTTGAATCCAACAATCCAACAGGCCAGATTGAGAAGAAATAACCCAACACTGGCGTCTTTGCAGCCCTCAAACCCCGTTTCCCCTCTCGTCACATCTCCGACCAATTCCACTGGCACATCTGCCAACCACGCGGAGATCATTCTTGAGCAGGTTGGCCAACTGAGGGACGAAGTTGCTCGTCTCCGTCCATCCTTATCTGTGGTGACATCTAGCGCTAATGAAGTCCAAATCCTTGAACAATTCGGAATGCTGAGAGACGAACTTGCTCGTATCCGACGTATCCAGGATCAAGGTTGGAATATCGCCGAAGTGCAATCGGAGCCCCCACCTGAATATTCCTGAGGCCAAACGAATGCGTTCTTTCAGTGACGTATCACTTGCGCCACTTTGTTTCCTTTCACTAGGGCGGAATATCATTGCGACCTCACTATATTTCTGGAGGATTTTCGACGCGTGAGCGTGAGGATCATGCCGCTTTCCAGCTAACTTTTTATTTAATCTTGACTCTCCGCTTTCTCGCGTTGCTTCGTTGTGCGTATTTGCCTTCGCAAACACGCTGGTGATAAATTGGTTAGGTACCAGTACCAGCAATATACCACGGACCGTTTGATTACGTTCCGTCAGGCTAATTTCAAACTCACGTTTGGTCTCTTGTGCTTGTCCATACAACCAGCGCATCTCGCTTCCGCCGGATGACAGTCCTTGGTAGAAAAAAGTCCCAGATTGTGCACTTGATGACAGTGCCGCTGACAGCGCGACCACGAGGAATTGCATAATGGCAGACAAGATGGTCTACAAGTGCATAAGTCATATATGTACATAACTCGCAATGTGCTGCAAGGGACCATGAGACAAAGGGTCACTGACATGGATCGTTGGAATGTAGTCGTAACATATGCTGGTAGAAAGGTCCGGGAGGAACAAGGGCGGAGTCAACCCTGGGCGTGAGTGGTTGCTATTGAGCTGCCATTGAGCGATAAGAGTGGCTGGAAACAACTCACGTCAAGGGATGGTAGGTGTTACATCCTCAGCATTCTAGACAAGGGTGCTATGGGGATGCGTGAACTTAGATTTGGGTGAGGATGTGAAGCGGTAAATAATAGCGAGCGTGGCTGAGAGCGGATCAGAATGGATGGGGTGGTGACCATGGCTTGAATGAATGGTTTAAGCATGGTTGAATGTACGATGTATTCCATTCTTGGATTTACTCACAAACTTTTCCTGAAGCACGTTCTGCATCCGACAATTCGTGGTGCAGTGTACCATTAGAACTTGACATCCGCGAGTAGGGCAGTAGCCTACGGAAGCGAAGCGTACAAACCCTAAGTTACAAGTGTTGTGGTTGATATTATGTAAAAAGTTCTAGAGACAGGCAAGTTCCTAGATTATATAACCCCATTCAGATCCCTGAGATGCCCCACTCGTGCCTGAGGCACCCCGCCCAGTGAACTCGAGTGTGAACGTTCTCCAGGCTGAAGGCTTTCCCATTTTCGGGATGGAGCTAACTTGAAACATAGCTTCTAACTCAGCACATTCAGACTTCTTCAGTTCTAGGAGCGTGCGCATGCTAGCGATCATCCTACTTCGATTTCGACAGGCCCAGCTCTGTTTTGCTCTTTCTATCAGCTTCGCTGTTGCCGTGCTCCAGAACATAACAGTCGATGATGCAGACTTAGTGGGCGTGTCATTGCCTGTATTCTCGCCATCCGGATCTTGTTGGCATCAAGGCGCTGATTGCCCGAGGTGTCGCGCACAGCCAGATCCCACCTATGCATACAACGGCACATGGCATGATACGATATTTAAACCAAGGGGCGAAGTCTCCCAAGCGATTGAATTCACTTTTGTAGGCATGTATCATGCCTTATTTCCTTTCAATGTTACCTCCATGATATTAACATACAACAGGATCTGGATTGTACATGTTTTTCATTCTTGCAAACACTGTGGCCGCGACCAGCATGCTCACGAATATGAGCTTCATTCTCGATGGTGTTCAGGTATCCACGTTCGTTCATGTCCCTTCCGCAAGCGGAGATTACGAGTACAACCAAACCGCATACGCCAACGATTCCATTCCTTACGGCCAGCACACTATGCAGGTCGTGCCCATTAATGATACGGTAAATCACATATTGATGCTCTTCGACTATTTGATATATACGTGTGTCCTTGTCTTTTTCTGCATGTGCCATACTTGTAGATTGATCATACTGTTAGCACGGAAACAAGTTCTACCGCAACAACATTTACCAGTGGGCCAGGTGGTGCCATTGCTACGAGTGCTGTGCCTTCGTCATCTGGAAACCCGACGGCATCGTCGACCTCTATGGGTATCCAGACTACGTCGGCGGGACCAAACGTTGGAATCATCGTCGGGAGTATATCTGCGAGCGTTGGTATGGTGGTGGTCATATCTCTGTTGTGCTACCGGCGATACAAGAACCGCCTCAACAGAAATACCGCCTCAGCGGAAACAGCCATGATAGAACCATTCGACCTTCCTCAGCAGGTACCTCCGATATCCTCTGAGAATACTTGGCTATCAGTTCAGCAGATCGAGACGTTATTACCCGCCGCTGAGGTACGTTAGTCGACTTTTACACAATTTCGTGCACTGAGCTCGATCGGGTTATCTGATAGGCCAGATCAAGGAGGAAAACCACCGCACCTCCAGCACCCATACAACCCGCAAACCATGCTCCCTCTGCTGTTGCATCCCCGATTAGTCACGTGTCAACTCACAATGCCGAGATTCTTGAACAGGTTGGACAGCTGAGAGACGAGGTCGCTCGTCTGCGACAAACTCAGGGTCCAGGTTGGAACATTCCCGAGCTGCAATCTGAACCTCCACCCGAGTACTCCTAAAGCCAAAAAAACGACCTTTCGTTTCTTCGATGACATGTCATTCGTGGGGTGTCATCTTTCCATACATTTTCTTTTTCGTGGAGAGCCGAACATCTGTTCAACCCATCGAGCTGTTTTTCGACAGGGGGGTCCCATGTATTCCCGGTCAAGCGTGTCGATTCCATTTCTTGTCACAACCCCCGCCTGCTTGCAATTATATTTCAGTGAGTGGTCGGACATAGGCGAGGATACATTAAATATGCTGTACTTTGCGTCATCATGCCACATCAGGTGTTTATGTAATTGCTAGATGACTCGCGGCCAAATGCGAACAACATGCCTCTCTTGAACGCAGACTTTTGTAAATACAGTCAAGTTCGAAATCCCATGCATGGGACTCTTCCGATATCACATAAAAACGAGGAACTATTACTGTATGCCCTCAATCTATGTGCGTCATGGGCACATTCTCTCCCCCTTTGCGGTCAGTGAACCAATTTTTACAGAGGCGGTGAGAGAGATCGCCCTAGAAACAAGATGAAGACAGAGGTGAAGGTGAAGGAATGCAAAATTGTTTAAAGAGTGAGGTATGTATACCCGAACTGAGTGTGGTTTCAAACTCAGGAGTACTCAGGCGGAGGCACCGAATAAGATTCGGTGACATTCCAGCTCCGCTGCTGAAGACGACCCATACGAGTGACTTCGTCCCTTAGCAGTCCAACCTGGCGAAGAATTTCGGCAGTACCGCTAGACAGGGGAGCGCGGGCCTCGGACGGAGATGGAAGTAGACGAGCGACTTCACCCCTCAGCAGTCCAACCTGTTCGAGGATCTCCGCGCCACTGGAGGATGCGCCAGAGGATAATGGGAGGCCAGTGGAAACGGGGCTTGAGGGTTGCAAAGTCATCGGTGGTCTGTTCTTTGATCGTGGCGCAAACTAATCAAATTATTACGTGAGTAAAGTGAGCGTGATGAGAACGTCGGTAGCTTCCCTACCTCACCAGGCTGGTTTGGTGATGACATACCCTCCGAAGATGTAGGATGCACCTGATGAGAGAAAGTAAACGGTTCCACCTCGGTTATCTCTGCCGAGGGATATCTGGCATCGGTGCGGCTCTTGCGTCGCCAGCGCCATAACAGGGACAGAATAACCACTGGAGGATGCCAACCCCTGCGGCTGTACCGCCAACAATAGCCCCAATGTTTTGTCCCGAAGACGGAGACAAAGTTCCTGTTGAGGTAGAGGGTGGCAACGTGGTTGTGAGCGTACTCGTATCCGTGCTGATATGTAGAAAGTCAGAGTTGTATATTCAGGACAGAAGTCACAGAACACAGAACGCACGTATAAATAAAGTAGTCGAAGAGAAAAAGTACGTTGTTTACTGTGTCATTAATGGGCAAGATCTGGAAACTGTGCTGTCCATAGGGTATAGAGCCATTGGCATAGACCGTCTGATTATATTCGTAATCTGTACTTGTCGATGGAAGGTGTGAAAAGGTGGAAGCCTGGATACCATCCAGAACGAAACTAATGTTAGTGATCTTATACGTGGCGCCAGGTATGGTGTTTGTAAGAATGAAGAATATGTACAGTCCGCTTCCTAGCGACTCCCAGTCAGTACCTACAATGAAACGCTGGGCAAATTCCGCACCTACGAAACTAAATTCGATTGATTGATCGATCGGCGGTGTATTGTTTACATAGAACGTCATGTCGTGCCATGTGCCGTCATGCGCAAGTGAGACATTTGGCCGAGCGGTGCACCCTGAACAAGTATCTCCCTGGTTCCAATCGGTTGGCGAGGGTTTGTACGTAGGGAACACAGTACCTGTCTGAAGAGCGTCATCGACAGTTACGTTCTGGAGAACAGCAAGAACAAAGCTAGAAAAGAGAACGGGATAGAACGAGGCCCATCCAGAGAGTTGTACGGTCATCAACGCGCGCGCGCAAGAGAAGTGGGAACAGTCAAGGTGGCCTTCAGTCCGGACCGTGGCTGTGGCTCCTATCTCGTTGAGTACTTATATGCTGCGGATGTATAAGACCATAATGGATAGCGTGGGAGTGCAGGCCGACCCGGTGAGTCGGCGAAGTCCTACTTTATGAGAGGTCAGCCCTCCGTACATACGGTGTATGTATGCAGTGAGACGAGGAACTTGTAAGGACAATGCGGCTGAGGACCGGTTGGCATTTTCTGCCTGAGGGAATTGCATGACCCGAAACAAAAGGAGGCCATAGACAAACGTACCTTGAATGGTAAAAGCATCAGTGAAAGAGAGTAGGCGAGATTGCATAGCCCCTTTGGCACCCAAAAGGCACAGGTATCTCTCCACGTTTGACCGTGAGAACTTTGCGTGTATCTCTAGATCTGATCGTTGTCAGGTCCTAGGATGAAATTTGAAAGACGACCTTTCGTTGATATTAGCGCCCACGCCCTCCAGGTCGACGCTCTTACTCGAACCCGAATTATCTCTCAAGCAAGTCCATGATCCTCGTTTCCATACGACCGTTTTCGGGAGCGGCCCCGATTCCTTTCATTCTGTTTCTCAGAGTCGCTCTCTGTGCTTTGCAAAATGTTACAGTTGATGATGCTGTCTTGACTGGTCCTGCGGTACCGATATACCTGCCCTCTTCCTCATCATGGTCCCAAGGGAATGACTGCTCCAAATGCCTTGCAAAGCCGGATCCCTCACAGGCGTACAACGGCACGTGGCATGACACAACTTTCGAACCAACAACTGGAACCTTCCAGTCGATCCAGTTTGTTTTCGTAGGCACGTCACTAGCTCTAAATTTATTTAAATACATTCACTTCATTATGCTCCTGCAACAGGAGACGCGGTGTATATATTCTTTATTCTTGCAAACACTGTCCAAGGCGCCAATACACTCACAGACCTAATTTTCTATTTGGACGAAGGCCCTGTTCAGACATTTGTACATAAACCCTCGACGAGCCTCAGTTATCAATACAATGTGCCTATTTACACCAACGAATCCTTGACATATGGGGAGCACAACCTGACTATAGAACCCGTCAACTCAGGAACTCCGGTATTAATGCTGTTTGACTACCTGATTTTCACGTGTGTTCTCTGTTTGTCCCAAACAAGACTATCTTGACGACTCTGTCAGTACAGACACGGATGATACAACAACATCTGGTGTTGCCTCTCCCTCTATCTCGCCGACGTCATTGACAAACTCGAACTCCTCAGCAACCCAAGACAGGAGTTCGGGTCAAGATACTGCTGCTATTATTGGTGGCACGGCGGGAGCAGTAGCTACCCTTTTGCTTGTGGCCACCTTCATATTATACTATCGGCGGTACAAAAGACCTCGGCGACCTCTTTCGTCGCAAAAGAGGGGGTCCCTCCTTTCACTCGATGACTTGCCTCCCAATCCGACGTCTTTTGCAGGTGCTTCGCGTGACCCCTATTTAGAAACCCATTTTTTCGAGGTACGGATACAACCTCTCCACCTAGGCTCTCGTATATTAGATTTTAATTCGAATAATTTTGATAGCCCGAACCAACGAGCGCCAGATCACCAGATATGTGGCGATCCCCAAGCCCACCGATCTCCATAAATCCACCATCTACCGCTTCCGTAGTCAGGAACAACGTTCTGCGAGAACAACTTGAACAGCTCAGGGATGAAATATCTCGCCTTCGCCGTATACAAGTCACGCGCAACAAAAATAATATTCCTCGAGTAGCGAATATGTAAAAGGCCTTCGCCGTCCTAGACGAATGCAAGCGACCCGCTAATTATTGGATAGCACTTGGCACCATTCTGCATCCCCAAGTCACTGCAGTCACAATCCTGTTATATAGTTACTATTTATGATCTTCAATTATTCTCAGCAGAGCGGTAGTTTGGGGCGGTTAGTTTGGCATTCGGTCATCCAGCTTGGGCCGCGCGAAAAATGGTATAACACCACGGTTCCTAGAGTCGACCATAATCCGAGTCCCAACATTTGAGGGCGCAGAATTAATTTCAAGAAACTTTCAATGGCCGTGGTTGATACAAGCCAGATATTGGGACGTAACATTATGAAGCGGAGTGATAAATGATAAAAAAAATTAGTTCTCACCGATTGCCCTCGAGCATCATCGTTGCACATAGAACATTTGTATTTCGCAACTGACTCAAGAGTTTCATGCGGTCACTAGGCGGAGTGACAGAACTGATCAAATGGGTGCTAAAGCATGCGCCACGTTTACACAACAAACCGTGCAGTAAATTAGTTGGGCAAGAACATGATAACAAAAACTTACATACAGACTTAAGTTAAGTGAAACGTACTTGTCAGTTTCCAAGGTTGTAGACGGTTCACGCGTGCGTGCTGCTAGTTGTCGACAATTCCATCTCATTAATTCAAGTAGCATAGAGCAGGAGTGTGATGATACATGGGCGAAGTGACTCAGGCGAGACGAGACCATAGCCGAGATACCAATTTCGGGTAATAATCTCACCCATATTCAACGCACGATCTGGACTCGAGGCCTGAGTGTTGTAATTATGTTACACCTTTTCAGTACAAAGCAAAGTTAAAACACCCCAATCATATGGTATGCAACCAGTTGTTAAAACTGGCCACCGAGCGCTCCACTAACACTCGTACCGGTGTCATGTCGTCTATAAGGCTAGCGTCACCGAGCCCTCCCGCTCTGGCGCACCCTTCGGCCATCACGCCACCGAACGAGAGAAGCCAAAGCATCGTCCAGACCCACCCGACCGCGCCACCGACTCTCCTCCCCGTCAGCCGGTAAAATGCCCGCTCTGCAAGCAAGCTCGGACCCATCATCCCAAAACCGACCAGCATCCACCAAGATTCTATCCGGCTGTCAAGACTGAGTAGGACGATGTCGTGCATGACCGCTGACGCAAGGAATGTGCCGAGAACCAAGCCCGCACGACCGAGAAAGATGGAGAGCGGATAACCGCCTAGCGTTAGGAGCGCGCGGCGATTCCACTGGTGCCACCTACGACCCCAGAAGTCGTGCAGCGACGTAGCCCACCAGGGAGCTTCGAAGGCGGGGGGCCATTGGGCAGGGTCTTGTCCAAAGATAAGAACACCAACCATGGAATATACATCATAGCCCATCTGCAGAGAGGCATAGCCAGACACCGCAACGAAGGCGGTAATAATGCCCACTCGAAGGTATCGCACCAAGAAAGGAAGGGTATGATCCACAATGGTTGGTACTTCAGGGATAAATCCAATATCTGCAAAGGTAAACGAAAGGACCACTCTGTGGGAAACACCCCATACAAAACCATGCAACATTGCAGAGAGGAGTGCATAGAAGGCGAATGCAGCACGATTCGTTGGACGTGTTTCGCACGGAATGTACACTCCCCGGGACCAATTCCAGCCATAACCACGAATGTTTGTGGCAAGGTCAAGGACGTCCATGAAAGTTGATGGGCCACTGTTTGCAGGACGCAGGAGCCGTATAAGTGGCTTTTCTTCCAGTGTCCAGTCGAGGGTGCGTATGACAATCATAAACATGTAGAACTAATGAAAACGCTTTGTCAGTCGGTGAGGAGGATGTTGCGAAGATGATACATACCACCAAGGAGGTATTGAAGGCTTTTTGCCCGGGGCTGCCGAGTGACATGTCTACCAAAAAGATTGCGCGCAGTGCCAGTAAGCCAACGACCGGCCATAGTGCAACTCGGATGATGTGTGTCTTGGGCGTGATAGCCAACGCCGCCACTGTAAAGTAGCAAGCAATTGGAGGAAGAATGTACGTCGTCAAATTTGTTACAGTGAGAGACACTCTGGTTGATGGAACACCAAGAAAGTCCCACAGAGACGGCATAATGAGAGAGTGTAGCGGAATACAGGAGAGCAAGGAGATTGGGGGTGGTCCGAGTTTATCTTTGTCCTATAGCGCTTCGGCTTGTAGATGGGCAACCAAAGCCATCGGATCCAGATAGAAATGGTGCCAGCCTGCGATGCTGTGCGTGATATCCGTCGGATCCAACCGGCGAATGCAAATAGTTCGTGGGAGTATAGGCGGGGACTCTGTTTTTTTTAGCGTCCTCCAACGTTTGGTTCCTCGTCCGATCGCATATCGCCCGAGCTTCAATGACATAGACCTAAACCCCAGGCTAATTGCGTTATTTAGATTATGTATGTTGGTGGGCAATCTCATTCTCTCAAAACTACGAAGCTCGAGTGCTCACTCCCAGTGAAAATAAGCTATGATCGTATATGTCCGGACATGCCCGGTTATGATATTCTGCGGGTTACAGACGAGATCATATCGTAACATGTTTCTCTCATAAATTGAGAACTTAAGGCATGCTGTCTGATGATAATACAT